>JAGGNK010014781.1:1657677-1725743 GCA_017590115.1 Montifringilla adamsi
CCTGCCCCCGGCAGAGATCCCCCCGGCAGGAGCCGGCGGGGCCGAGCCGGCCCTCGGCAGAGACCACCGGGAAGGAGCGGCCGGAGCCGAGCCCGTCCTCGGCAGAGACCACCGGGAAGGAGCGGCCGGAGCCGAGCCCGTCCTCGGCAGAGACCACCGGGAAGGAGCGGCCGGAGCCGAGCCCGGCCCGGCGCTGCCGTGCGGACCCCGTTCCCCCGCGGTTGCCACACGCACTCTGTTGCCAGGCTGTGGCAAAGCGTCTCCTCCACCCTGGCGGAGCCGCGGGACGACGCGGAAAGCCGCGGGAAAGCGGCGGGAAAGCCTCGGGAACGCGGCGGGCTCGGGGAGCGGCCCCGCGGTGTCACCGCCTGTGGCTGCCCGGGGATCGGGCTGCGGGGCCGGGCTGCGGGAAGGGCTGCGGGAAGGGCCCGGGGGAGAGCGGAGAAGCCGGGCTCACCTTCGGAGCTGCCGCTGCCCAGCCGGGCCGGCCGAGGAGCGCTGATGTCACCGCGGGGCCGCGAGGCGCGGGGACGCTGGGAATTGCAGTCCGCTCCCGAGGGCCGGGATTGGGAATCGCGGTCCGCTCCCGAGGACTGGGATTGGGAATTGCGGTCCGCTCCCGGTGTCCCTGGGATTGAGAATAGAGGTTCGCTCCCGGGGCGCCCGGGATTGGGAATTGCGGTCCGCTCCCGAGGACTGGGATTGGGAATTGCGGTCCGTTCTCGGTGTCCCCAGGGCTGGGATTGGGAATTGCGGTCCGCTCCCGAGGACTGGGATTAGGAATTGCGGTCCGTTCTCGGTGTCCCCAGGGCTGGGATTGGGAATTTCGGTCCGCTCCCGAGGACTGGGAATTGCGGTCCGCTCCCGGTGTCCCGGGGATTGAGAATAGAGATCCGCTCCCGTTGCGCCTGGGATTGGGAATTGCGGTCCGCTCCCGAGGTTTGGGATTGGGAATTGCGGTCCGTTCTCGGTGTCCCCAGGGCTGGGATTAGGAATTGCGGTCCGCTCCCGCTGTCCCGAGGTTTGGGAATTGCGGTCCGCTCCCGGTGTCCCAAGGGTCGGGATCTCCCTTCCCACGGGGTTTTATGATGAGCTGAGCCGCTTAATGAGGAAACGCTGCCCAGGTGGGAAAGCAGCGCCTGCAAGGTTGGGAAATGCGGCTTCTCCTCCCCAATTAGCCAATAATTGTGCTCAGGTGATCACTATTCTGTAGTTATAGATAAATATACAGATAGAAAGATAGATAGATAGATAGATAGATAGATCATATAGATAAATATATATATTAAAAAGTAAAAGTATATCTCTATATAAGTATATTAACGTATATAATAATAAAGTATAACAAGTAAATATATATTTTTATATATAAAAGTATATAAGTATAAATACATGGAAAAGTATGTATATGTGTGTGTGAAAGTACACATATAAAAGCATATAAGTATATATCAAAGTATGTGTGTATATATATATTTAAACTATGTAAGTACATATCTATTAAAAAGTATATATATAAAAGTATATGTATAAATGTGTATATATATTTATATGCTGTGAGAGTACATCTATAAAAGTATATAAGTATAAATATATATAAAACCATGTGTGTATATATATTTAAACTATATATGCATATATATTTAAAAGTATATATATGAATGTATACCTATATATATTTATATGTGTGTGAAAGTACACATATAGAAGTATATAAGTGTAAATATATATAAATATGTGTGTATATATATGTCTATCTTTAAAGTATATATGTGTGTAAAAGTACATATATATATAATTATGTAATAATAAAAGTATATTATCAAAGTATGTGTGTATATATGTACATATAGTTAAACTATTTAGGTATATATTAAAAAGTATATATATAAATGTATATGTACAAATATTTACATGTGTAAAAGTACATTTATTAAAGTATGTAAGTATAAATATATATATAAAAGTTTGTGTGTATATATATTAAAACTATATAGATATGTGGGAAAGTGTGTATATATAAACAAGAATATCAGCATAAAAGTATAAAGTATATAAATTAAAGTACATATATATAAGTGGATATATTCATTTATATATACTAGATATTTTTTAATATATAAGTATATAGGTATCACTATTTATATTAGTATATATTAATGTATACACACAATATTTATATACTTATATATATGAAATAATATAAATAAACAGATATACATATAATAAAAGCATATATCTATATTAGTATATCTATTCGTGTATTTATACCATACTTATTGAGTAATAAACTATATATTTGAATATTTCAAACCCATTTAAGCTGTAATCAGGAAGCACAAGCCAGTAAGGAAATGTTAATTGCTTTAATAAACATAGAAATATAGAATTACATCATATTTCACAGTAAAAGGATTCTACACCTCTTGTATCTCTGGGGGTTTGGCATCTCAAATAATTCATCAGAATTAATGTGGCTTTGGTGGTGGTGGCACTTCTGTTCCCCACTGAAAGTAGCACTAAAAAGAATTTAAAATGAAGTTTATTTTAAGTAAAGGCTTCCTTCCATGCTAAACTGATTTGCATTTTCCCCTTTTTCAAGTATCTTGGTGACAGTTGTATTTTATCACCTTTTAAACATTATTTTTCCTTAATAAAGTCATGGTTTTCCCACAATTCTTTGCCTGAGATTATAAATCCTCATTGTCCCCCCACATCAATTTATTTTTAGCCCAACCAAAAAAAAAAAAAAAAAAAAAAAAAAAAAGCAAGCAAATATAATTTCAGCAAATAAATGTGACCAGAGACAATGGCAATGGCGAACGGATCCATCTTCATTTTTCTGAAGAAAATGGCACAAAACCCAGTTAAAATGCAATTTAATTGGGTGGCTGGGAAGTGGAGTCCATCACCAGTCAGGAATTATTATTCTTGAGACTGGAAAAAAGAGAAACTGCTAAATTCCCACTAAATTTAAAAAGAAAAACCACAAAAAAAAAAATTCAAAACAATTACAAAAGCTGCCTTTGACATACATTTATTTAAGTTAAACTCCAAAATATGAATAAAACTGCTCTAATAAAACAGAATGTGAGTGGCACACAGCACACAACCTTCCCCAAATATTAAATTTCTTCCCTGCAGCTTTTCTGACACAGCAATAAGTAGGAAATGAGATCAGCTCTAAAAAACCAACTTTTATTTGCTGAGTTGCTGTTCCCCCTCTGGTTTGTCCCAAAACTTCCAGTGGCATTCCCAGACACCCTCCAGCTGCCAAGCCAGCACAACTGGAGAATAAAATAATATCTAAAACTGAAACAAGAAGCTTTTATATTCATTTCCACTTTTTTTCTCTTTTTTTTTTTTCCCCTCAAAACCCTGAAAAATCAAAAAATCTCAGGCAGGGATGAAGGAAAAGAGAGAAATCCCAAATATTTCCAGAGTTGTGGAAGCAGAGCACTGAAGCACAAACTCTGATTTTAGTGGTGGGAGGAGCCAGCAGAATTCCACACTCCTTTGGATTGGATGGACAGAGGGAAAGAGAGGAAATCCAGACACAAATCCACAAAAACAGTTCAGGCAGAAATTATTTCTGCTGGCTCAAGAACAGGTTACAGCAAAAAAAAAAAAAACAAACCAAGACTTTTCCTTGAAGGGGTCACAGTCTAAAAAAGCAAAATACCGCACAGGGAAAGGGTTGGGGGAAAAAAGGATTTAAAGCCAAAATGTAGCATTTGTCTTTGTTTCTATCCAGCAGAAACTGTGCTCCCAAAAATAATAAATAATTAGAAGTAGCAGGAGTTACACCCTCCTCTGAAAATTACATTCAAAATGCCACAATGGCCATGCAGAGAGTGGTTTCTGCAGGAGTTGTTGGGAAAAGGGGATGAAAGCTGCCAAATTTTCCAGCCCTGAAAACCCTGGGGAAATTGAATCTCCTGGAAAAGCAGCACCAAGGCAGCGCGTGAGGAATAAATCCAATTTGTGGCTCTTGTCTGGGCAGTTTTTGGACACTCCCTGAAGGCCTGAAAGGGCTCAGCACTGCCTCAGCAGCAGGAAAAAAACAATCAAAATATTGATTTAAGCTACAAATATTGGTGAGGGCTTCTTAAAGTCATCCAGAGTGAAGATGCTCACCCAAAACCTGGGCACAGCAGTGGGAATCCCTATGAGTAATTATGTTTTTAATAGGGAATAGCAGTGATTTTAGCAACCTGCAGTAGAATATATTTATATATCTATATATGTTATATTATATATATTTATATAATATTTATAATATATATGTATGTATAGATATAATAGAGAATATATAGGATATATAGTAGAATATATAGAATATAGTAGAATATATATGTCTATATATATAAAATATATTTATATTTATATTTATAGGTGTATTTATATTTATATAAACTAGAGACTGAAGTATAAGCAGTCATTTTTCTCGACTCCTCACCACACCAAGACAACTTCTTTCTTGGCATTTTACTGTGACAGGGAAGGTAAAAAAATGTAACAATGAAGACAAGCACTGCGCCTAAATTTTTTTAAATTAAATTAAAGGCAGAAAAAAAGAGGAAAACTTTTTCGTGACCTGAACCATTTCATGTATTCCCCTCTGCAATCTCTGACAGTGACTCCTGTTTTATCCCACTGGGGTTTCAGGTTATTCCAAGTGTTTACTCCACTCTCTTCCATCAGAAAGCATCACTGAGGCAGAGGAAAGGGAAACTGAGGCAGCAAGGGGGGACCCACAGAAAAAGGGGATTCAGGAAGGGCCCCACATTTTCCAGCTGTTGGATTGAGGCTGGAATCTCAGCAGGTCACATGAGAGGAGCCCTCCTTGGGCTCCGTGTTGGTGCTCAGGAAAAATTTCACAGAATTCCCAGAATGCCCAGGCTGGAAGAGACCTTCAAAGTCATCGAGTCCAACCCAGCCCCAACAGCTCAACCTGCAGAGTCCTTCTCCCTTCCAGTTTCCTCACTGGAAAGGTCAAACCCTGAACAGGCTTGCCAAGGGAAGTGGAGTCACCATCCCTGAAAGTGGCCAAAAAATGGGTGGATGTGGCACCTGGGGACGTGGATTAGCGGTGGAAGTGCTGTTAATGATTGGAGTTGATCATCCAAGAAGTCTTTTCCAGCCTGAATAATTCCATGGCTCTCAGAGAGGAAAAATCCCTGCAAAATCAACTCTTGCACCCTCCAGCCCCAAATTCACCTGGCTCCAGTCACTAAAGGTGGAGAAGGCTGTGAGGGAAAATAAAAAAATTAAGGACGACATGGACTGGGGCTGCTCCCCTCCATTTCCACCTCATTTTTTTTTTTTCCAGAAGCCATCAAACACCTCTTGACCCCAGCACCACCTTCTCTTGTGTCACCTTGTGTCACCTGCAGCTGCTGGCAGCAACAAAACCCTTTCAAACGCTGTGAAGAAGACAAAAGAAATGTGTGTCCGAGGCAGAAAAGATGCAGGGCTTCCCCAAACAGAGGAGTTTATTCAGTGTTTGTTCAGGCTCTGCTCACCCCAGGACAATAAAACCATTCTGAGCAGCCTTTGCACAATGAGGGGCAGAGGCAAAGCTGCTTCAGACCGAGATGGGCAGCACAGCCTCATCTTTGTGGCCTCTGAAGGGTCCAATTTCATTTATTTTCCCAGCAGAAAGACTCTGATACCAATCCCACACCTGACCAACAGTCTAAGGCATGGTTCTGGTCAGCAAGCAACCTGAAAGTGCATTTATTCTGTTTTATGTCTTCACACCAAGCAAAAAAAAAGCATCTTCTCTTTCAGATGAGTCCCATTTAAATCAGAGGTAATAATTAATGAGGTACTCCACAGCATCATTTCACAGCAACCATAGAGTTTTAATCAATATAAGCATTTTTTTACAGACAAATTCCTTTCACAGTAACACTGAAACAGAGGCAGAATGTGATTTTGGATGGGTTTTGTTACAAATATTCAGGCTTTTTTCTTTTTTTGTTTTGGACAAAACAGGATCTCACCTGGGCATCTCTCTCATTGTGTCATGGATTAATTACAATACAAAAATAAAAAAGGGTTCCTATAAATCACTGCAGGCTGACAGGGTCAGGAGGCAAAGAGTTGGTTGGCTTTGGAATAAGAGAGGAATATGTTGCAGCAAGAAGAAAAATGGGAAAAGCAGAGGTGTGTTGGCAGCCAGAAAAAATGAAGCAAAGAAATGCCAAGGCATTGGGCTGCTCTGAAAACCCAGGGGGTGGTGGATGGAGAAAACCCCAGCTTGCAGGTGGCAGCAGGGACAGTGTGAGGGGCACAGAAAGAGCCAGAACATGGTGAAAATCTTTCCTCAGCAAGGCCAGGCTAAGCCAGCACATGTGGCACTGAAAATATCCTTTTCCTGTCCCAAAAAATGGTTTGAGTGAAGGGAGTCAGAGAAACTGGCCTGCTCCCTCCACTGGCACCAAGCAGGAGACAGGACAGGAGGTTTGAGACCTTTTTTTCCCAGCTGGGATGAGTTAAAATCAAGGTCTGACAGGTGAAGCACAAGATGTTCATCTTTTTGAACACAATTCCAGTAGTGGGAAGAAACACCAGCCCCATCACCAAGTTGAAGAAGCTCAATGCAAGGAGCAATGTGCAGCAAAAAACCTCAGCCTGAGAATACATCTTAATAAGAGCAGCATGACCTCCACTCAAAAAAACCTAACAGGATTGTAATACCTCAGAATGGTTATTCTGAACTGAAAAAATCAGTGCATGGAACAGGGAAACTCCTGATCCCATTGCTTGGGAGAGCACAGTCTGAGGGAGTGAGTGTCGACCTGGAGATCCATCCAGAGTCCAACCCAACAACACAGGGCACCCCCTAAATAGGGTCCAACCCAACAACTCATGGCACCCCTAAAAAAGTAGGGATTATCCTCAGGAAAAGCTGCAATTCCCTGGATCTGTCTCCCCACGGCAGATCCACCCCAGTGATCTGCCACAGCTTTGGGTTCCCGCTGTTTATCCCAATTTGAGGAATCCTGCAAGACCCCTCTCCTGAAGAGCAGCATTCCCAAATCCCCAACCCAACCTCTCCCTAAGCTGCTCCCTCACCTACTTAGCAGCACCTTTCGGCCACCACTCGGGCGTGGTGGCTCTGAGCTCCACCCTGTCCCCTGCCAGGGGGACGCAGAGCGGCTCGTGGAGGTGAGCCAACCTCAGCAGGGCTATGCCCAGCTCTCCTCCTCCAGCACGGAACTTCCCAGCACGTTTCCCTGCCTGGGTGAGGATCTCGGCACCCTCAGGAATGCCGGCACGGGGAAGGGGCCCCGGGAAGCTGACGGGCAGCAGGCGCTTGCGGATCACGCCCATGTGGTGCGTCCTGGCCGTCAGCTCCTGCCCGATGTAGCAGCCCTTGGTGAAGCTGATGCCGTTCATGAAGGCCAGGTTGGATTCCAGGGGGAGGGCCACTCCAGGGGGGAGATCTTTCACCCCTTCGGGGATTCCTAGGGAGAGAACAAAGGCAGCAGGTTGGTGCCTTGTGTGATCTGACCTAGAGCAGAGGCTAGGCTGAGCTAGAATGGAAATAATAAAGAATAGAAAGAATAAAGCAGGGATTTATTCAAAGGATCTCCTCCATGGATCCACCTTGGGCAGCACAAGAGCCCAGCCAGGGCTGCAGCCAAGATGAACCCAAATGGTCCCAAAATGCACGAGCGCTCCCGGGGTCTCTCCCTGGGATCAGCTCTGCTCCATGTGCACATTGCAGTTCAGTGTCCAATTCC
This sequence comes from Montifringilla adamsi, assembly GCA_017590115.1. Classification (NCBI taxonomy): domain Eukaryota; kingdom Metazoa; phylum Chordata; class Aves; order Passeriformes; family Passeridae; genus Montifringilla; species Montifringilla adamsi. The sequence continues at coordinate 1,665,432 of JAGGNK010014781.1, forward strand.
AGCTCAGCCCCTGCACTCCCATCCTGCTTGTTTTTCTCTCTCCAGCCCACGGGGTTTGTGCTCCTGGGCTGAGATTTGGATCATTTGTCCTTGGTGCCCAGCTGGAGCAGGAATTGTTTTGTCTCCCTGCTCTGTGCACAGAGCTCACCATGCCCTGATGTGAAGCTCAGACCCACACACTAAAGCAGCACAGAATCTGAAAATATAAAAGCTAAAACCTGAGGCATCAAGGTAAACACTGCTGCTCGTTAGATTTGTGCTCTGAATTGTCTGGCTTGTTCTCAGTTTGATTTTCCAGCCCAGAGAGATCCTAGTTTCAGCACAGGACCATCATCTTTCCCTCCTTCCCATCTTTCCCAATTAATTTAATCCTTTACCAGCATGGACACACTAAAATCAAAGGCACTGGGGCTCCCAGGACTGAGATTCCTGTCCGCTCTCCTTGGCCTCAGAGTTAACTCAGCAAATCCAGCCACAAAGTTTTTAGGAAGCCAAGTCTGGGTGTTTCCTTTTCCTTCCTCAGCATCAAGCAAATGCCTGAGCTGTGTGTCATCTCAAAATAATCAAAATTACTCCAACCACAGAAGCTTCTCTCTAAGAAAATGAATAATCCTGGCTTTCTTCTAGCATTCCTGACCAATCCCCATAATCTGAGTAAGAGAAAATTATACCCAGACATTTCCACCAGACAGAATTATAACCACCAGCTCACTTTAATACTCAAAACAGCAATTAATACATCTATTAATGAACAAATTAAATGCATTAAAACATGAGAATGAAGGGTTTATAACTTATTACTGCCTTAAATCAGCATATGGACTCCCAAAAGTCATAGTGCAAAACAGGGCTTGGCTTTACCTTGTTTATACCTGTGCCTGTGGTAATCCTGAACGTCTCCAATTTGGCTCCCAGGGATAATCTCTGACACATTTGCTCCTTTCTTTGCAATCAGTCTCCAGCCCATGACTTCTGCCCTGGGGTCAGGGGTTAGGAGCAGAGCCTGGTCTGCACATTTTGGGAGGGAACTGATGTCCCCAGGGAGGACAGCCCACAAGGAGAGGTCGGGGCAGGGGGCGATGGTGACTTTCCTGCGGATCTTGTAGACTTTCAGGTGTTGCTGGATGGAGTCCAGAACGCTGCTGTCGCACTCCAGCAGGATGTGAGGCTCCTCTGCTGTGCTCCCGTGGAGCCTGAAAAAAAAATATCACGCCCCCAAGGTCAGGAAAACCAATACCCACAGCAGCGGGAGCCAAAGCCGTGGGATTTTATTTGGATTTTTATTTGGGTCGTGGTGCAAATCCAGAATTCCACACAGGGATTTTTGGATTTGCAGAGAAACCCAGAAATTTCTGTTCAAGTTTCTGGATGGCACAGAGGGAGCAGCACCCACATCCCGTAGTGAAATAAATACCGGAGCTGTTCCAGCCGCCTGCTGTGGCCTCCCTAGCAAACACTGCCCTCGCTTCTCCCAGGGGCAGAAACACGCCTGCCCACGTGGAATTCTCTATCCTGACCCACAGTGAAGGGAGTTTCAGCTGGCTTTGTTCAGCTGTGCCTTCCACTGTCACACAATCCCAGGATGGATTTGGGTTGGGAGGGACCTTAAAGATCACCCAGTGCCACCCCTGCCATGGCAGGGACACCTTCCACTGTCCCAGGCTGCTCCAAAGCAAATCCAGCCTGGCCTTGGGCACTGCCAGGGATCCAGGGGCAGCCACAGCTGCTCTGGAAACCTGTGCCAGGGCCTCACCACCCTCACAGGGAAGAATTTCTTCCCAAAATCCCGTCCGTGCCGCTGGCAGGGCTCTGAGCTCTCTCCTCTCCAGGTGAGCACCCTCAGCGCTCCCAGCCCGGCCCCAGAGCAGAGCCAGCACCCACCCGCGGGGATATCGCGCCCATCACACTTCTCTGCCGCGGTGGTCCCCAGGGGCTGCACTGAGCGATGGCACACCCACGGAGGAAGCGCTTTTTTGCACATTAATTTTGACATTTTGGCTTTTAAGCCGAAAACGTCACGCAGCAGAGAACCCCCTGCCACCCCGTCAATGGTCTCTCCCTCCTCTCCCCCCCCACCGCGGCCGCGCCGCTTGGTCTCACCTGTACAGAATGACGTCATACAGGCAGCGGCCCTGCACGTTCAGCGCGTGCGCGTACAGCGCGGTGGGGGCGTCGCCCTCCGCTACCAGCTGCGTGACGTCATTGGTGAGCAGCCCCTGCAGGAACACGGCGGCCTCGGCGCCCCTCACGCCCAGCAGCGCCCGCCCCAGCGGGAAACAGGCGGCGGCCGCGCCCCGCTGGCCCTGGCACCACCGGCGCAGCCCGGGCGCCGTTAATGCCCTCACCAACATGGCGGCGCCGTCACAAAATCCCCCCACAGCCGCCGCCCGCTGCCTCCGTCGCCGCCATCTTGTGTGTGTCCGCTGGGAGGGCGACACCTGCTGGCGGGGCCGGAACGCCGCGGGACCGCCCCCTTTCGTTAGCCACGCCCTCTACCCCTCTGGACCACGCCCCTCCAATGTAGTCAGATGCGCGCTGGCCACGCCCATATCCGCATAGCCACGCCCCTTCGTCTTGGCCGTGCCCCCGGTGGCGAGCGGCGCTCCCCGCCATCCCGAAGGAGGAATTTGGGAACCCCCGCCGGCCTTCCCCGGGATCCCCGGCCATGGAGCGAGCAGGGAACAGCCCAGAGCGCTCCCACGTCCCGCGGTTCGGGGGCTGCCCAGCCCGGCTCTCCGTGTCCCGGCTGCTCCCGTTGAATTGGAGATTCAGCCAAGCTGGAAAGGACCTGCGGGGCCATCGAGTCCGGCCGTGCCAACCGGAGCATGGCACGGCCGGTCATTCCTTAAGCACCTCTGTTCCTGGCCCTGAAATCCACGGGGTGCTGCAAACAGAGAGGGCACAGCGCCATTCTCCCCCTCCAGGGACATTTTGGCTGTCAGGGTGGAAAAGAGACTCCAAAGGTTCCTGTTTTCCACTGGTTTGTTTCCAGCTGCCCTCCATCCTCTTTTAACACCCTTGGAGAAACTGTCAGCGGTACCGGATTGGGGTAAATTAAATGTTTATTATAACGGAGTAAATTATAATGTTTGGCAATTACAAAATTTGGCAGTTTAGCAGGAATTTCTGCTAAGCAGTGCATGGGAATAAAACCGTGGAATAATGGAGTGGCTTGAAAGGTCATTAAGTCCAGCGCCCTGCAAGGAGCAGGGGCATGTCCAATCCATCAGGTTGCTCAGTGTAAACTGATCCTGAACATTTCCCGGGATGGGGAATCCCTCCCTGTGTTAAACCCCCCAGTTCAGCGCTGTTTCGCTCCCCCTGGAATGCTCAGGCGCTCTGGGCAGTGGTTCCTGCAGTGCCCGCCTAGCCCCGGCTCTGGCTGCGGCTCGTTCCGCTGGAATTCACCCCACAGTCCCAGGGACAGCCCTGAGTCACCGCTGCCATTCCCGATCCCCCTTTCCCAGTGGCTGCCGCTCGGTTTGAGCCCATCCTGCCCCTTCCCGCTGCCACTCGCAGCTCTCCGGGCAGGGGGAGGGAGAGAGAAGGGACACGATGGGGAATCTGCCCCCCAGTGACCCCCCTAAAACCTCCAGGACAGGCACAGCAGCACAAACCCACCCATCCTAAAACCCTGAGTGAAGGGAGGCTCATTTTCCAGGAGCTGGAAACGCTCTGGGTGGATGCAGGGCTGGGCTCTCCCCTTGTGCCCATCAGTGATAAGCTTATCACACATCCCCAGGGTGTCCCGGCAGCGCTGAGACGTGTGGGGTGTTCACCCTGGAATCTATTCCCCGCTGGAATTCCAGCTGGCCCTGCAGCTGGAGAAATAAAGATGTGGCAGAGGTGACCTTGGCACATGTTCTCTGCCTGCCCGTGGCACCAGCTGTGTGTCACAAAGGGGCTGGGGACACCTGCCTGGCTCTGGGGCAGCTGCAGCAGCAGAGAGCTGGTGCCCAGGCTGGTTCTTTTCTCTCCCTGGAAGTGGGAATGTGCCCAGAGCAGGAGCTGGGTTTGCTTTTTGAAGGAGAAAGAGGAAAGTCCCAAATCTGGAAGAACAGCTGGGCTGGAACTCCAGAGTCCAAGAAGCATCATGGACCCACATCTGGATCCAGCTTTGTGGGTTTTTTTTTACCTGTTCCACATCCCTGCTTCACCCACCAAGCTGTGGAGATGGTCAGTGGCCACAGGTGTGCTGTATCAAACCCCACAGAGGTATTTGAAAGGGCAGCAAGGGGAATAAAAGTGAAAATGGAAAACAATCAGGCAGCCAGTTTGAGTCTTTATTTGTTTTACCACTTCCTACTGCTTCTATTCCCTCCCCTCTGGGTTTGCTTTTCTTTTCTCATGGCGTTATTCAGTTATTACGTGCAAAAATGCATGTTTGAGTCCAGAATTTATTGGCTAATCAAGTAATTTTGAAATATTTCACTGTCAGAAACTACTACTCTGCCAGTTTGGTGCATTAAATCAGCTCAGGGGATGGTTTGGGACAATCCATGGTGTCACTGAGACCTGCAACCCCTGGAGCCCTGGGAAGGTTTGTGCAGTCCCTCAGTGAGTATGTGCCTGTCTTCACTGAAAATGGGGGGCCTGGAGCCTGGTGGGAGGGACAACACAATTCCCAGAGCTTCCATGACTTTAATTTCTACTGGAAAGTGTGGAATTCTCGTGGGAATCCACTAAAATTCCATATCTAGTGGGAAACCTCTGGTGGCAGAGGGTTGGAACAAGGTGATCTTTAAGGTCTTTTCCAACCCAAACCATCCTGGGATTCTGGTGCTGTCCCTGATGGATCACCCCCACCAGGTTTGTCATTGCTAGGGGTGTTTGTGGAAGGAGAGCTGGTGGCACAAGGTGACAGGACACAAATTCCCTCCTCTCAGCCAGTGAGATGTGTCAGGGTGGCTCAGGATCCCTCCCACAAAGGACAGAGGTTCCCCTCCTGTCCCTCAGCAGCCCCTGGGTGCTTGCTCAAGCTGCCAGCAGCCTCCTGCTCCATCAGATTTCCACTCTCTGCTCTCCCACTGCCTGAAACCCTGGGCAGCTCGAGGCTCCCACTTGTGAGGGCTCATCCTTGGCATTTAATTATCAATAACTCATCCTCACCAGAGATAACCTCTGCAGCCAGCCCTGCAGGGTGATAATAAACTCATTTTCTGCCATAATAAACTCATTTTCTCCAGCTTTTTCTCAGGGTTTTAAGCACAAATCCTCATTCACAAACCCACGTGAGCTGCAATTATCCCTCCCAAACCCTGTGCATTAAATATTCTGGGAGGTCAGCCACAGGCAGCTGGGACACAGGGCTGTGGCAAACCATAGCAGCACTCCTGGGACAATATCCCACAGCCTTGGAGAGGAAAACAGGCATTGTGGCAGCCTGGGCAATGCAAAATCAGTGATGATAGGAGGGAATTGCAAGTACAACAGGCAGGAACAGAGCAAAGTGGAAGCTGAGCTTGGAGGGAGTGAGTTTGTGCATCAAAAAGGCTGTTCTGAAAGGAGGGTGGGCACCACTCTTTTCTCCCAAGGAACAAGTGACAGAGGAAACAGCCTCAAGTTGCACTGGAAGAGGTTTAGATGGGATATTAGGGAAAATTTCTTCACTGAAAGTGTGCCCAGGCTTTGGAACAAGCTGCCCAGGGAAGTGGTGGGAAATATTTAAAAACCTAAAAAATGTGTGGATGTGGCACCTGGGGACAGGGTTTGGTGGCTGTGGTGCTGGGCTCATGGTTGGACTCAAACTCAGAGGACTTTTCCAGCCTTGAGGGCTCTGTGATTCCTGCTGCTGGGACTGAGGGGAAAGCACAGCTGCTGCTGCATTTCCCTGGTGTGGCTTTGTGATGGGTGTTTCACTCTAGGTGAGAGTAAAAAGGAGTAAGTCACTGTTGTACTGTACTAAAGTCTTTATTTTATATTAAGTCTTTTGAAGGTGAGACTTCTAAAGGGATTTATTGTTATTTTTGGTATGGTAGCAGTAGTGAAATATTAATAATTGAGTGGGATTTTGAGTAGGTAAGAGCCAAGCTTACATTTTGTCTGGGGCAGGATAACCTTACAGAAATACCACAGTCCCATGGTAGAATTGTTACTATGAGCAAAAAGGCCTCTGCTCTCTGCTCCAGCTTTTTAGAGCAAGGCACTTAGTCTAAGTTTCTACCAAAAGCTAAAATCTACATTCTAAATCTGTATTTCTATTTCACTTTGTAGCTCCATATATCTCAGTTTCTCCATGGTTTCAGGTCAATCTCTGTGCCTAAATTTCCCTCTGGGCCTGTGCCCCTGAGGGGTTTGCATTCCAACACCCTGGGAGGAGGGATTAGGAGCCAGGGGGATGCTGTGGCTGGAATTCTGGAGTTCTGTCTGCAGGAGGAGCAGCCATGGGTGCTGTGATCCCAGAGAGAACTGGAGAGCCACTGGCAATTTCACTCTGCATTTCCCAAGGAATGGGAGGGGTTGTGTGTGTCGTTCACATTCTCTGGAAAAAAATCCCTTCATCCAGGATTCTTCTCCTGGGAAGCTGAGAAGCCTCAGAGAAAAAGGAAAACAATTCTTATCTCATTTGCTTCTCCTGTGTTGTGCTCATGTGTGGAATGTGTTTGGAGATTGTTTACCCACAGGTGATTGTTTCACTGGATTCTGGTGTGAGTTGTTTTCACTCTTTGGCCAATCAGTGCCAAGCTGTGCTGAGACTCAGAAATAGTCACGAGTTCTCATTATTATCATTTTAGCATTCAGTAAGTATCCTTTCTGTATTCTTCAGTATAGTACAATATTAATATAATATAGTATTATAAAATGATAAATTAGCCTTCTGAGAACATGGAGTCAGATTCATCTCTTCCCTCATCCTGGGACCCTCACAAACACCACCCAGAATTTTTTCCCTGGGGACATTTGGGAGGGGCTGTGTGTGACCAGTGCCTGTGGTTTAACGGGAGCAGCAACACCGAGGTGCTTGGGAAGCCAGGCTCTCTCACAAAGTGCTCTCCCATCATCTGCTCAGCCTGAATCATCAGTTTCTCCCAGATTCTCCCAAGTTTTCTTGCCTTTGAAAGCCCAGGCTTCCCTCAGCAGTGCCTGAGGGATCTGCAGTGATTCATCAGGGAGACAACGAGTCCCAAACAACGCCAAGGTCAAACGCTTCTTAAGGCAAAACTATTCTGGGATGATTTGTAGCCATAGCAGGGAAAACAGAGCTCTACATGGCTAAAGCAGGCAAATTGTAGATGGAGAAGGATTTCTTCTCATCACTCAGAGCCCTGCTCAAGCAAGCACCACACGCTTCACGTACTGTAACAAAATGTAAGTTTTATTCCATGTTATTAGTAATGGATGTGGAATAGCCACAGTTGAGTTGGACTGATGTCCCTTTTGACCAGTGTTTCATATTCTAACTACAGCCCAGATGTAACATTTACACTGAAAAATACTTACAGATTCGACCTCATACTCCAAAATTTTCTAGTACAAATACAGTTAGTACATTAAAAAAAAAAAAACAACCAAAAAAAAAAAAAAAAAAAAAAGAAAAAAGAAAAAAAACCCACCAATCCCAGACACTTTGTAACAGCACAAACTGGTTATGGCCTTGAGTTTAGTTCAAGTATTTCCCAGTGGAATGCAATGCAAGCAAGAAGGTAATCTGGCTTTTGTGGGACATTCCTGGCCCTGAATGGTAAGGAGAGAAATATAAGTGTGGGCACTTTATCTGAGCAAGTTTAGCAAGAGAGTCAACATTTGTGATTAGTTCAGCCACGAAGCTAAACCTGCCTTGCATGTGGACAAAACTGCTACCTGGAGAAAAGGCAAAAATAAAAGCAAAGCATTAATTATACCATTGGCATTTCTTCTGTGGCTGATGCTCCACCCTCTAAACAAATTTCCTCGAGCTGCTGGTTGAGTTAGGAACTATTGTGGTGGGGATTTTGCTTGTGGCTGTGAATATTTTGCTGCTCTATCCTTTTCCTGCCCCCACTGACAGGATGAAAGAAGGGATTGCTGTTCCTGCCCGGAAAGGAGTCATTCCTGCAGAGTCATCATTGCATTTGGTCACCTCTGTGGCAGTGACTCAGTGGAGAAACCCAACATCCTGAAGGGTTTCTAGGTCACAGAGTGGAGGAGGAAGGGGGAAAACGAGCAAATCAGTATATATAGAAATAATAGTAATAATAATAATAGTAACAATCTTTCTCTTCCTAGGGCTGCCTGATCCATGCTGGCTCCTGTGTGTGGCCCAGATGGGATCTGGGAGAGCTGGGATCCCTCCTCCCCAGGCTCAGAGGATCAGCAATGTCCTCCAGGCTGGCTGGGACCTCACAGGCAACTCTGCATCCCACCCAGGCACCCAGCTGGGAACACACCCCTGTGCTTGAGTCCCTGGCAAAACTCTTGGAAAACATGGGAAAGCAGGATCAGCTCCCATTGGGAAGGGATGTTATGCAGGGAAATACTCCAGGCCTGAGGGATGAGCAGGGCTGGGAGTGGTCAGCCCGTGTCCCTGCCCAGCGAGGGGTTATTGATCCCCCAAGAGTCTGCCCTGGCTCTGGTACCCATCAATATTGCAGTTATTGACTCTCCCTGCAGAAAACAGCCTGTGCATGTGAGATGTGAGGGTGACACCAGCTGGGGAGAGGCTCCAAACCCTCTCTGCAGGACCCAGGGGTCACTCAGAGCCCCCCTGGCTCACTGTGTGACAATAAGAAGGGGGTTTGAAGGAGGGCAGGAAGAATCTGACTGTACAACCACACATCTGGAAAGGGAGCAGTGGGGTTTTGGGGGAGGAGCAGAGTGCAGGAAGAGGAGAAGGGAGGGAAGGTGGCACGAGGAGCAGCACTGCCACACTGCTGGGAAGAGAGCAAGTGGCTGGTGTTGGTCCAAAGATACCAGAGAAAACCGCGCTAGAAAATCAGCCCTTGCAGAAAGGATGGTGAGACTGGAGGTGTTCAGCTTAAAGCACATTTGAGGGTGAAAACAGTCTCCAAACAGCCAAAATATGCAGAGGTTAAAGGCATGAGACTTCTCCATGTCTCCAAGGGGTTGCAGAGAGGGGGTTCATGTCACCCTTCAGGGAGTCATTTGATGGTGGCAAGTTGGCAAGAAGATCCATGGTCTTTTCCCACCCTGCTGCTCTGAAGCTGGAAGCTCCTCCTGTTGGGGTATTGCAGGTGCAGCCCTGCTGTACTGACTGGGTTTAATGGGTTCATCAGACCTCTGTGAACAGCTTTGGGGGGTTTTAATTTAAAATCTGACCCTGGCTTTCCCCACGGTGAGGCGTTGGCCAAGATTTTTTCCTGGAGCAAGAGCGAGGGAGTCACATTCCTATCCCTGGTGTGGTGACTCAGGGGGGGATCTGCAGGTCAGCCGGAGCTGAGGGGCAGATCTGAGTCACCACCAAGTGCTCAGGCCATGAATGGTGCTGAGGCAGAGAGGGGCAGGAGAAACCCAAAATCCCAAGTCCTGCACGGGGCGGTGCCTTCCAGCATCGTGTGGGAAGCACAAGTTTATCTGGGGCTGTGGGACTGTTGCTCATGGAAAAGGAATCAGAAGAACACAGCCATGGTTATCCTCAGAGTTTTCATCCCTCCCTTGGGATCACAGCTTTAAATACACACAGCTTCCCATGGGACACAGGGCTGGGAATGAAGGAGAAGCCCCACTGATGTAGGGGACAAGCTGGTGCCCTGCACAGCTGCAGCGACCAGAGAACAAATTTCCACCCAGGATCACCTCTCTCCTCCCCAGCAGCCTGGGCTGTGGCCCTGCAGGCATTTTTTCCAGGTTTCAGCAGCCCTGTGAGCACCCAGCCTCTCCTGCTGTGCCCAGCACATCCCCAGCCAGCAGAGAGCACATTCCCACACACAGGACAAGGACAAACAGAGCAGCTGGATATGTTTGTCTCCACACCACCGTGGTGTGACCCTTCTGAGCCCTTCCTGCAGAATTCCCAGCAGAAGGGGATGGATGGATGGCACTACTGGCTGCTGCTGTGCAGATCCTCCTCCTGGATCCAGTTACTCCTTTGTGAGGGCAAGATCTCAAGCTGCAAGAGCAAACAGCATTCCAGGCATTTTACCAATGCCTTCAGCAGGACCAGAGCAGGCCTGGAAGGTTCCCCAGACAGATACACAAAGCCACAAAGCTGAATATTTCCTGCTGGATACCTTGTAGGATGTTTCTCTGCTTTCTTTTTAATTCCACTTTTTTTTTTTGTGCATCACACAGCTCAGCTGAAGTTCCCAGAAAATGAAGGGCACATCCAAATTCCCTGCCTGTTCCCAAGAATGCCCAAAGGGCTGGACACTTGAGGAACAGGCATCCTCAGGGCCATTAGGGACTGACCTCAAGGACATGGGAGTGATGTCCAGAGAAAAGTCAGGAATATCCCATGGATAAGAAATCCTGGCATAGCCCGAGGGAACAGCATGGCACGGGGACAGTGCAGTACTCAGGGAGAATTCACTTCTTTTGCAATAGGTTTGATCTTGAAGGCTCTGCCTGTCTGGGTTCTCTGTGGGGGAGATGAAACCCCCCTCTGACAAAGATCAGCAGGAGCCTTGGAGCTCAGCAGTTTGATTTTAACACGCACCCAAAATACTGTAAGTGCATGAAAACCACCCTAAAGTCAAGCCCAGCTGAAAACAATCCTCATAAACTCAGGAAACACTTCCTTCTGTCATCCTGGCCCTGTCCCCACTGAAGCCAGACCTTCTGCAGAGCCCCCCCAGCAAGTGTGGGAACCCTCCCAATTCCCCAGGTGGAGCTGGAGGCTAAAAGCCCCAGGATGAGATCAGCCCCAGCCCTGGAGCAGCTGGGTTTTCTCAGGGGAGGTGGAAGGCTGTAGGAGGAGCAGAGGGTTGATATTACATTTACACCTAGCTCTCTATGTCTACGCTCACACACACGTGTTCATAGTGTCTGTATCTACACATGGACACACACACACCCCCCAGAGACACACTATGCATAGATCTTCCTCCTGCCACTATTTATAAGGGCTTGATTAATCAGAAAAACAAATTTGCCAACAGCGCTTTTCCTCAATTAATCAGAAAAACAAATTTGCCGACGCTGAACATCTCAAATTCAGCAAGTAAAGGAGCCTAAACCCTTTACACTTCTGTTTTCCTGGTTGCATAAAGGCACTTTCTGATGATGTGAAGCAGCAGTTTGTTAAAAACCCTGTAACTGCAACAATTCCCATCACATCTGTAGCAAGGCTACACAGGCACCAGTAGGATGCAATGTCACTGCTCGCTGCTGCTCCGGAGGGTTTGGAGCAGAGGAAGAGAAGATGAAACCTTCAGCCCTGTGATGGTTTTAGGTCTCCCTGTGTGAGGCAGTCACCCCAGACCTGACTTGGGTGCCAGCTCTGGCTCACAGCATCCAACGAGGCCTTCCCTGGCATCTGCCAGCCCAGGCAGGCCATCAGCTGTGAGCCTGCCACAAAGGTCCCTGCAACATATCAGAGGTTTTTTTACCAAAGGATCAGGAATTAATTTGATTAAGGGTGTTTAGTAATTAAACACTGCCTGGCCTGCGGCACTCGAGCCTTGCCATGCGGGAGGGTGGCTGATCCCTGCCAGCCTGACTTCCCTCCTGAGCCACCAGCAGCTCCTCTTCCCACCACAGCACATTGTCCAGTCTCTGCTGGGGGCTCTGGTGCTGAGCCAGGGGCTGGGAGGTGGGGTGGGTTTGCTGTTACTCACTGGAGGTTCCTGTCACTCACTGGAGGTTCCCAGCTGGAGAACACGTTGGAAACAGGGAAGAAATGTCTTTTGTTAACTGGAAGACAGCACTGAATTGGTCCGAAACTCCTTTTACTCTCTTGACTTCCACACAAAAACCGCGCCCTGCCAAACAAACGCGAGATAACACCGAAAACCAGAAACGAACCAAAATAAAAACCCCGCTCACGCCGCCCTCTCTCCTTCCTGACCGAGTTATATCCACACGGACGTCTTCCCATCTTTACTGCTGGAGCTGCCTTTCTCCAGCGAGGCCTTGGGTTTAGCACCTTGTTTCTCCTGGGCGGTGTTGGCCCTGTTCTGCTCCACCACGGTGCCCCCCGAGGCGGGGCTGCTGGTCCGAGAGGGCTGCGTGTTGGCCTGGGTGCTGCTGTAGCTCTGGAAGGCGATGTCCAGCTGCTCCTGGGCCACCCGCAGGTGCTTGTGCAGCGTGGACAGATCCGCCGGCAGGTTCTCGTCGGGGCTGGTGCACTGCTGCTCCTGAGCCACGTTGGCCAAGTTCTGCTCGTGGGCCATCAGGCTGTTGGGGATCTTGGTGGACTTCTCGGATTTGACGACCAGGTTGTACTCGGGAGGGCAGGAGATGTTCTTGGGGTAGGCGTAGTTGTAGGGGGGCTGCCGGAAGCTGTTGATTTTCCGGTTGCGGATGGCGTCGCGGATGGTCCCGAACCCCAGGTGGAACATCTCGCACATGTTCAGCAGCAGGCACAGGCAGCTCACCACGTACATCACCAGCAGGAAGATGGTCTTCTCCGTGGGCCGGGACACAAAGCAGTCCACGGTGTGGGGACAAGGGACCCTGTTGCAGACGTAATAAGCTTCCACCTCGAAACCGTAGAGCAAATACTGCCCTATCAAAAAGCAAACCTCGAAGGAAGCCCGGGTGAGGAGCTGGAAGACGTAGATTTTCATCAGTCCCTCCTGCTGGATGCGCCTCCTCCCGTCGTGCTTCTGCTGCTCCTTGCACTTGGGCTTGGCCTTGGCCTTCTCGTGCTCGGCCGCGTCGTCGGAGATCATGGGCTCCTCCTCGTCGGCCTCCATGGCGTCCTCCATGTTGCGCACGGCCTGCCAGTTGAGGGCAAACTGCTTCTTCTTCTTGAACCCCTTGAACTTCTTCTCCTCCTCGGCCGAGCGGGCGATCCTGTGGATGGCGTAGCCCAGGTACATGACGGAGGGCGTGGAGATCACGATGATCTGGAAGACCCAGAACCTGACGTGCGACAGCGGCGCGAAGGCGTCGTAGCAGACGTTGTCGCAGCCCGGCTGCTTGGTGTTGCAGGTGAACTTGCTCTGCTCATCGGAGTAGATGGACTCGCCCCCCACCGCCGTCAGCACGATGCGGAAGACGATGAGCACGGTGAGCCAGACCTTCCCCACGAAGGTGGAGTGATTGTGAATCTCTTCTAGCAGGCGGGTGAGGAAGCTCCAGCTCATGTTGGTCATAAGGGCTGCTCAGTTATGACCTGCAGGGAGAGGGGGAGATAAAAAACAGGGATGTGAGGTCACATCTTGTGCCAGCTGGACAACCAGAGCAGTGTCTGACCCTTGTGCTGGGCACTGGTGAGGCCACACCTCGAATCCTGGGGTCAGTTTTGGGCTCCTCATGACAAAGAAAGACACTGAGGGGCTGGAGTGTGTCCAGAGATGGGACTGGAGCTGGGAAGGGTCTGGAGCACCAGGAGCAGCTGAGGGAGCTGGGAAGGGGCTCAGCCTGGAGAAAAGGAGGCTCAGGGGGGCCCTTGTGGCTCTGCACAACTCCTGACAGGAGGGGACAGCCGGGGGGGGTCGGGCTGTGCTCCAGGGAACAGGGACAGGAGGAGAGGGAATGATCTCAATTAGCACCAGGGGAGGTTTATTGGAGTGGATATTAGGGAAAATTTCTGCCCCTAAAGTGTGGTTGGGGTTAGAGCAGTAGAGGATGCTCCCACAACACAGAGACTTGCCCTGCTGAAACATGTTTCATTAGTAAACCCAGAAAAATGCAAAGAATCAGTAAAAGAATGGGAATATTTATGTTTACAGGCCGATGGCCCTTTTAAGTTCCTCTTGAAACAAAGCAAAACAAAACAAAACTTTAATCAAATACAGACTGTTTCAAAAATAAACCTTGAGAAGCTTTCAAGAGAAAACCATGGATTTGTTAGGAGACCTGGACAGCTGGGGAGGAAGAGCCTGTGACAAGCATTTTGTGTTTAGCTTAACTTGCCTCAGCCCGAGTTCCTTGGGTGACCTCAGGCAGCACTAAAGACAGGAGGCAATTTCACTGCTTGGCTGGCACAGATACTGAGAGATGAGAGCAGTTGGGAAAGCACCTGCACCCAAAAAAGGAAAAAAAGGGAGGAAGAGCTCTCTTCTTTGCAAGAAGAATGGGCATCAACCATAACTCTCCATGCTGGGTGAGCATGGCTGAGTGGGGAAAACGACCATAAAATCTCTAAATCCTATAATTTTAGGGGGTTGGAAGAGACCTTAAAGATCATCTTGCTCCATGGGCAGGGACATCTTCCACTAGAGAAGTTGCTCAAGCCCCATCCAGTGTGGCTTGGTGATGCCATGAGACACCAGCCTGGCTTTGCACCACTGGAGACACAAAATTCTGCTGTAGGGTTTCCATGGTGGGAGCACGGCCCCAGCCAGCAGCAGGAAGGGAAACGTGCCCCACTCTGCTCTCCACATCCAGCCCTTCTGGAATGCAGTTTTGCTCCCACTGCTTCCCAGGACAGGAGCCAAGCAGGGCTGCTTTGCTCGGCGCTCGCCGTGGCGCTGCCCCCGCCCAGGGCTCTCGAGAGCAGGCAGATGGAATTTTCTAACCCTGCTATTTCCAGATCAAACAAATCCCCTGCGAACACAAACCCCCAAGTCTTCACACGCCGGGCCCAGCCTGTGGGAGAGCTCTGCAGATGGTGCTATTCTTGTCCTGGGGCTGGGGAAACTGAGGCACAGCTGGGTCATCAACCAGAAGGAGACATGGGGAAATTCTCCTCTCTGCCATCAACCCTCAAAGCTGCTGGGACCAGAATCCCCATCTCCTGCCCCAAAAGTGATGCCTTGGTCAGTACAACTGTGCAGGTGGGATAATTCAATCACTGCAGGACATGGAAAGTGACGCCCACTGAGATATTCTTTATTTATTGAGGAAATTTGGTTTATTCAGGGGTGAGATGGGGAGGTTCCTTCTTTGAGCGCCTTTTTTTGCTTCCTTACGGTGGGTACACCCTAAGGGGTATTTAACCCTTCCTCTGTCGTGTTGACATTCAGATAAGGGCGAATTGGGGTGTTAAATGATTTGCAGGATTAATCCAGGCACTCAGCCAAGCTCCAGCTGACGGGGGGCTGGGAAGGGAAGATCCTGCTGGGTGTGGGGCACTGTGCATCTGTCTGTGGAGCATCCGGCTCTGGATGAGGCAGGGCTGCATGCAGCCCCACCTTGGCTGGCCCCATGCAGGTGTCCAAACCCCCCCCACCCCCCCCAGCTCCCATCTGCACCCCAAATTAGCTGCAAGCCCCAAATTGCTCTTAAAAATGCACTTTGAATGTCCTGTAGAGCAGCTCATCCGAATTTCAGTGCTGCCCTAAACCCTACACCAAGGATAATGCACCATTTTCCAGGTGTTACTCAGGGACACAATTCCCAAAGCTCCAATGCACCTCCCAGGAGCCATTTGCCGGGGCAGGGAGGGGCTGACAAAGGTTGTGACAGCTTTTGGAGTCAATATTCAAAGTTTGGAACGGGTATTTGTCAGGATTGTTAGCAAAGCACCCCCTGTCTCCTCTAGGAGATACATTTTAGAAAGGAGAACGCAATTAGGTGCTCCCAAATCTCCCGAGCCAAGGAAAAGGAAAGAAATTGTAAAATAAAGGAAGTGAGGGGTTGTTTCTTTGAGAAGACCATCCCTGGCTACCAGCTCCACCCTGAGCTGTGTGTCCTGCCACTGCCCCTGCTGCTCTGTGCACATCTGGATCTGCAGGAACATCTGCAGGAGCCAGCCCCGAGCTGTTCCTGCACCCTGTGACCCCTCTCTGTGGGGTCACACCCTGCTCTTGTACTCCTGTGTCCCCCCCTGCCCTCCTGGCACTGTGTCTGAGAGCAGGAACCCAAGGAAATGAGGCAAAAACCTCTCCCTACAAACTTCCAGAGGGGTTTAGGACTCACTGGCTACAAAGAGCAAACTGTGGGATTTCAGTGCTTTTAATTGCTTGGGTGGGGGTTTAGTGCACCACGACGTTTTGGAATCAATTATAAATTAAACAAGCTTCCAAGGAAAGACTCGTTCACAGTGCTAGACTGGCACTAGGAAAAGGCTGGGTCTCCTCTCCTCACAACCCCAACCACCAAAGCACAGAACACAGATTTTTGTGTCTTTCCCCCTGCTGCAGACCCGATTCCTCTGTGCAAGGTGAAAGTTATGCAGTCTGGGTTAAAAAAAAAAAAAAAAAAAAAACAAAAAACCAAAACAAAACAAACAAAAACAAACCCAAAAACAAAAACAAACCACAAAAAAAAAAAAAAACCAAAAAAACAAAAACAAACATCTGGGTGTATGTGCAGCAGGCAGAGGGATTAGATGAGGGGCAGATTCATGTAGCTGAATTACCTCCCCAAGAAAGGACTCCCCATGTCTCTGGTTTTGAAAACCCATTCATTCAATCCTCCATCACCACCTCCAGAGGTGACACCCAGCGTATGAAACACACACAGGGGACAAGCTACACTTCAAAACAGCTGCAAAGGAGGGACTGGGCTGCCCAAAGCACCACCAGCTCCTGAAGTAGTCAGAACTGTGCAGGAATGAGCTGTTCTCACCACAGTGACTTCCCAAAACCCGCTGACCCCTCCACACAACTGCCAAGCACAGCTGTAGGAGCTGGGAAAACTTTAAAAACTGACTCTAAAACATGCCAAAGAATGAAAAAAATATAAATCAGTGCTAGCTGGATGTCAGCCCATTCTGCACGCTTCTTGCTCGCTGCTTAAACTCCAGTGCAGGTTCATGTAGCTGAATTATCTCCCCAAGAAAGGACTCCCCATGTCTCTGGTTTTGAAAACCCATTCATTCAATCCTCCATCACCACCTCCAGAGGTGACACCCAGCGTATGAAACACACACAGGGGACAAGCTACACTTCAAAACAGCTGCAAAGGAGGGACTGGGCTGCCCAAAGCACCACCAGCTCCTGAAGTAGAACTGTGCAGGAATGAGCTGTTCTCACCACAGTGACTTCCCAAAATCCGCTGACCCCTCCACACAACTGCCAAGCACGGCTGTAGGAACTGGGAAAACATTAAAAACTGACTCTAAAACACGCCAAAGAACCAAAAAAATAAAAAAAAAAAATTAAAAAAGGAATCAGAGCTAGCTGGATGTCAGTCCGTTCTTCCATTCTGCACGCTTCTCGCTCCGCTGCCTGAACTCCAAGGAGGGGGAAAAATAAAAAATCTACTTACAGAAACATGATGCTTCTCGCCGTGGCTTTCCCCCCTGCACCGACATTCCCGAGCCTCCAATCCCTGTGCCGTGGATAAAGAGCTCTCTCCTGCCCTGGACAAAGCCCCACAGCTCGCTCCAGCCCCGCTCCCTATTTAAGGCGCTCAGACCCCGCCTTTGCCGGCAGCCCGACCCCCAGCGCCTCGCCAAGCCTCGGGAGAAGCTGGGAAGGTGCTCCACACACACTCCAAAGGAGAGAGAAGGGCACCGGTTTCAAATCCGAACAAGCCGCCGGGTCTGGTTTTGGGAGCGCCGCCTGGAATTTTGGTGCGCTCGTGTCGGCGGGGAGTGAATGAGCGGCATCAGCTTGTGGCACCGGTGGGAGGTTTGGGGAGGCTGAGAGCATGACTAATAGGGAACATGTGGGAAACGCATTCTGGCAGAAGCTCCTGGGCTGTTGGGAGGTGAAAAAATAATTTTTAAAAATTAAAGAAAAAAAAAAAAGAAAGAAAAAAGGAAGGGAAGCTCGCTAGTGGGGAAAAAAAAAACAAACTGCACTGAGGCTCCTGCTTTGCTGCACTGCCGGGAAAAGCTGTCCCTGAAGGAGGTGGTTCCCCTCTCTCCAAGCTGGTGGAAGGAGCAGAGAGCAGGTGAAGGGTGGCAAAGGGGTTTTGAGCACCTACAGAGAGTTTTCTGCCTTCTTTGCAACTGCAGGAAGGGATAGCTGGGATGGGGATGCAGAGGAAGCCTGAGGCAAGAAGAAGAAAACTTCTTTCAAGAAGAAAACCTCCACCCTGATGGTCCAAGGAGCTCCATCCATGAGGAACTTTGGCATTGCCATTCCAGCAGCACCAGCTGCCCTGAGGCTCCTGCTTTGCTGCACTGCCAGGAAAAGCTGTCCCTGAAGGAGGTGGTTCCCCTCTCTCCAAGCTGGTGGAAGGAGCAGAGAGCAGGTGAAGGGTGGCAAAGGGGTTTTGAGCACCTACAGAGAGTTTTCTGCCTTCTTTGCAACTGCAGGAAGGGATAGCTGGGATGGGGATGCAGAGGAAGCCTGAGGCAAGAAGAAGAAAACTTCTTTCAAGAAGAAAACCTCCACCCTGATGGTCCAAGGAGCTCCATCCATGAGGAACTTTGGCATTGCCATTCCAGCAGCACCAGGGCTCGGGGTGTCAGTGCTGTTAGCAGAATAAATAAAATTTCTGCTGTGCTCAGAGTGGAAATGGAGAATCAGGGCAGAAAGTCCAGCCAAGGATGAGATCTGTGAGGGCAGAAAACGTGGGAAGATCTGCACTGGGATTAAAGGGGATGTTGGAAACCGTATGGTTTATCAGGAACTTTTATCCCTGGTGCTGACAAAGCAGGGTATTCAGAGCTCTGGCTTCCCAAAAAGCCTGAATGGACCTGGAAGGACAATTCCTGCTCACTGGAACTTGTTGCCTGGGTGCTCTTGCAAGGAACAGCACCTGCATTTTATTGCAGTTCCATTCCTCGATGTTTCCTGTTATAAACTAATTACTCCCTTATCTTTACTGATAAGTTTATTCCCTGTTTGGAATTAGTCACCCAAAACAGACAGGAAAAGCCTTATCAGCTGAGTGAGGTGTTGGGATGAACACACCTTGGTAGGAATATGCCACGCCAGGAAAACCAGGGTCTGGGAGGCATTTTTGGGGAGTAAACCTCTAAAAAAGTTAAATTACCACAACCCTGGCTTCATGTTTCAACTTCAGCACGTGGCACAATGACAGCTTGCTCTCCCAAGGGACACAGGGAGGTTCCAGAGGAGAGCACCAGGGCTGCAGATCTCCAAATCCCCCAGGACTGGAGATCCCCAAACCCCCCAGGGCTGGAGATCTCTAAACACTCCCAGGGCTGGAGATTTCCAAATTCTCCCCCCAGGGCTGCAGATTTCCAAACCCTCCAAGGACTGGATATCTCCAAAAACCCCTCCAGGGCTGGAGATCCCTAAATCCCCCCAGGTCTGGAGATCTCCAAATCCCCCCAGAGCTGCAGAGCCCTAAACCCTGCCAGGTCTGCAGATCTCCAAACCCCCCCAGGGCTGGAGATCTCTAAACACTCCCAGGGCTGGAGATTTCCAAATTCTCCCCCCAGGGCTGCAGATTTCCAAACCCTCCAAGGGCTGGACATCTCCAAAAACCCCTCCAGGGCTGGAGATCTCCAAACTCTCCCCCCAGGTCTGGAGATCTCCAAACCCCCCCAGGTCTGGAGATCTCTCACTGAGAGACTGAGGACATGCAGCAGGCTGAGGCCACGTTACCCCTGTTTATTCCTGGGTAGGGATTGGCCTCCAGCACGCTGGGGCAGTGACCTCCTTCCCCTCAAGGTCCTTCAGCTCTGGAGACAGCAGTGAATCACCTCGTGGTCACTCCACCGGGGGCATCCCCAATAGCAGGGTCCCTCCAGCACATGCCACACCTGCTCCTTCTGGAGGCCACAGGCTGTGACATCCAGCAGAGCTCAGGGATGGCCTCCAAGAGCTCATTCCCACCCAAGAGCTGTGCTGAAAGCCCCACCTGCCGCTGCTGGTGCAGGACAGAGCTGCAGGGAAGTGTTGTTGGTTATTTAAAAATATTTAAAAATAACCGGCTGAGAACAACTCCCAGGCTCAGCTCGGAGATAAAAGGCAGCCCAGCGTGGTCCCAGCCCCTTGGGTCAGGCAGATTTTCCAGGCTCTTTGCTTTCTAACCACGAGGGTTATTTATACACACACAGCTCTCGTGGCTGGGTGAAGATTTCTGGGGCATCTGTGCTTCAGGCAGGCCAGGCAACATCTGCTCCTGCTCCAGCCATCACACTGGCAGGGACTGAGGGCTTCCCCTCACCAAACACCACCCAGGCAAGGAGGCAGAGCCATAAATGAGTGTTCAGGGAAAAAGCCACCCCTGCGGCATCCCGTGTCCTCAATGCCTGGCCAGGAGAGATGGGAATAAAAGAGAGGAGACAGAGGGGAGAGGGTGTGATGGAGCTTTGGGTAATTCTGGCTGCTGCTGGGAGTCACCTCTTCAAACCACCTCTCCCCCAGGCACGATTTGTGTTTCAGAGCAGTGATCTGTACGTGTTTATTTAAATGTTCTGTTGAAATACATAAGTGCTGTCACCAATGATAATGAGGCCTGGTGTAACATCTCCTGCTACATCAGGGATGAGGAGAGACCATAATTACCCACTCTGGGCACAAATCTACAAAGCTCTGTGCTGACAGGTCATTTTCTTCTCTGCTTTTCCTCTTTTGGATGTTCATTTGTTCAGTTTTTAACTAAAGGCAATGAAGGTTTGCATCTTTGTGCAAATTTTAAGCCTGTTTTTAAAACAGGGCCCGCTGCGTTGAGACAGATGTGACAAAACTGGAATAAATTTAAAACACCATCTTTTACCTTATTGATTATTGTTTTGAAATTATTTGAATTTCCCACCTAAGAAGCAAAAATGTTTGAACACCACAAGCGAGAGCAAGACGTGAAGCAGCAGTTTTAGTTCTTATCTTTTTCCTCTTGGATTAACTTCACTAAACTTTGTTTTCCCTGACTTTTGGAGGTGGGATGCAGGGCTCATCCTCACCTTTGGTGGCTGTGGGTGCTGCCCACTTGGAATGGGATTTGTGATGGAAAGCGTGGCAAAGGCACTGCTAAAAAGGAATACTGGGATTTGGAAAATATTATTTTTCTTTTGCCCAGACTAAAAAACCACAGAACTGTGTTATTATTCTTATTTGCCAGTAATTAGGTGGCAGTTTTGGGGAAAAAGGGATCTGTGGCCCAGTCAGTGACAGAGTCACAGGGGAGGCACTCTGAGGTTTTATCCCCTTCAAGATGGGCTTCAGGGGCTGACACCTCCTTCCTCAATGTGTCCCCCTTTCCTGCACCCCCTCTTCTGCTCTCAGAGCTGCTGTCCCAGGAGTGGGGGGATCCGTGCCTTTGGAAGAGGATTCGGGCTCATTTTCCACCAGTTTGGTTCAAGGCAGCGCTGAGAATTTGGCATTTCCAGCAGCACGTGCCTGGCTGATGGCACGAGGTGAACGGAGCCCTGGGGAGAATCCCAGAGGGGTTTGGGGTGGAAGGGACCCTAAGGAGGCTCCAGTCCCACCCCCTTGGAAGGGTGGGGACACCTTCCACTACACCACGTTCCTGGGACCAGAGGCCCACGTGTGTGTGTCCCACTGGGACATCTCCATTTGCATCTCCTGCTGGCAAAGAGGCCACCAGCTCCCACGGGAGCCCCTTCTCCGTGCCTGGAGTCTCCAGAGCCTCCAGCAACCCCAGGACCCAAATTGTGTCACCAGGAACCCAAGCTTTGTCCCCAGGAACCCAAGCTTTGTCCCCAGGAACCCAAGCTGTGTCCCCAAGGATCCAAGCTGTGTCCCCAGGAACCCAACCTGTGTCTCCAGGGTCCCAAGTTGTGTCCCCAAAACCCCAATCTGTGTCCCCACGGATCCAAACTGTGTCCCCAAGGATCCAAGCTGTGTCCCCAGGAACCCAAACTGTGTCCACAAGAACCCAAGCTGTGTCCCCAAAAACCCAAACTGTGTCCCCAAGGACCCAAATTGTGTCCCCAGGGACCCAAGCTGTGTCCCCAGGGACCCAAGCTGTGTCATTGCCCTGGTGACAGGGCTGGGCTGGGGCTGGGCCACATCTCCTGAGTGCTTTGGGACAGGCCAGCAGCTCCCAGCAGGGATGGAAGCCCCATTCTGGGATAGAATTCGGGTTAGTGGGTGGAGGGGCCACGCCTGGGGGGACAGAAAGAGCAAAATTCCTCCTAAAACAGAAACTCAGCCAACAATTCCACGGGTGAGGGGATCAGGACAAGCATGGCTGTCCCAGGGAGCTGCTCAGGAAGCTGAGGCAGGGGTGAGCAGGTGGGAATGGCCCTGGTGCTGCTCCACTCAGCCAGATCTTCCAGGCTCCCTTCCAGTGCCACCAAACTCCCTGATTTTACACCAAAACCATCCCAGCTGTGCAGACTTCTTCCCTCCTTCACGCAGAGCTTTGGGTGCTCTCCAGGATTTGGGGCTAATCAGGGCTTGCATCCTAAGAACTCAGCCAGAACCTTAACTTTCTTTAAAAAAAAAAAAAAAAAAAAAAAAAATTACAAGCAGCAGAAAAAGCTGTGCCATGGTCTGTTGCTAAAATCTGCTTCATCACAAAACTCTGCTTAGACTTTTCAGGGCATTCAACCCCAATGCAAATGTGTCATTGGAAGGACAGAAAGACAAAATCTCTACTTATTCATCATTAGGTTGATTTTTATCCTGCATCCAGCTCTGCTGGATGAACCCAAGAAGGTTTTGATGTGGAAAAGAATTATGTGGTTGGTCTCTGGCTCTTTGCAAGGATGAAACAGGGAAAATCTGGTCTTACACATTATTCCAGAGCCCGTGGGGATTTTGGCTGAATAATGCAAGGCTGTTTGAAAGCGAGGTGAGGGATGTTTTCCTTCATGCACTCTGAAAATGTAAACTCTGGCTCTGAGCTGCCATGACATTTGGACCACAGTTATGCCTCAGTTAGCACAAAGATAGGTCAGAAAATGGAATTTCTGTGAAGTTTGCATTGGTTTGTGCCTGGAGCCAGAAGGCAGTGAGGTTAGCAGAATAAATAACATTTCTGCTGAAAAACAGGAAAAGTTTTCCTTCAGATATCGCTGGCTGATGACTGCAGAAAGGTAAAAGCACTTTGAAAATGACCTAAAAACTTATCTGATATGCTTAAATAACAACAAGATTTAAATCCTAAAGTACAAAAGCCCAGAGGAAATGTTTAAGCCCAGGCTAGAGAGCAGAAGCAATTTATTCCAGCCCTTTCCAGCTGAACATTTCTTTGCAATGGACACATTCTTGAGATAAATTTCAGCGCTGAGAAAAAAACACATTAATTTTTCTGAGGGGAACCTTTCTGCTGAAGTGTCTGAGGTGGTGGGATGGCACTGAAAGGTGACAAGAAGGGACTCAGGTGGAGCTGACGTGGCTCAGCAAAGCCCTTTATAGCATTTTTCCCCCGGCATCTATTCCTGCTCCAAAGAAAACATCTGCCTCGATAGCCAGAGGTCAAATTGAGCCATTATTCCCTCCTCTATTTGCTTCCCTTTCCTGAAGTAGCTGGAGGAGCAATGGGAATGAAAGGCCATCTCCAGCCCCACCCATCAGGGTCATCCCTGGAGTCAGAGCTGCCCGTGTTTCTCCTGAAATCCCATCCTGCCTCCCTGAGCTCTCATAACAGGAAGCAATAAAATTTCCACTCGGTGTTGCCAGCCCTGTGAAGCCAAGCCAGGCTTGACTTGCTCCAGACCTTCCTGAACTTGTACAAAAGAGTGAAAAAAAAAAAAAAAATTAAACAATTCAAAAAAATCAGAGGAAATCCATCCCCAGGCCGTGCAAAAGTTCACAGCTCATCTCCTCCTCCCTGTGTTGTCCATGTGGACATTCCTCCATCCAGCAGTGCCTTAATGCAGGTGGGGGCAGAGGAAAAGGGTCAGGGTGTATGGGAAAGGTTAGGGAATGCTGGAAAAAAAAAAAAAAAAAAGGGAAATGGACACAGTTTTGGCTACTCCAGCAAGGTGTGGGTTTGGTGGTGCTGTTCCTAACACCTGTGGATGGGAGTGTTAGGAGGGAGCCCCAGGAAAAGGGGTCAGGAGAGACTGGAAGCTCAGCCACGGCTTCTGAGCTGCATTCAGGAGCTGCTGGGTGAGGTCCCTGACTGCTGCCAAGTGGGTGAAAGGAACATTTTCCCCTATTTTTCAGTAGCACGAAAACCTCATTCCCAGTGTCAGTGTGGGAAGAGGGAAAGGGGATGGGAACAGCAGCACCTTAAGGACAGCTTGAGCATAAAGACAGCAACCCCCAAAGTGGAGGTGGAGCAGTTCTGTCCTTGGCACCCACACTAAGAAAGCATGGAGGGACAGAGCTGTGCCAGGGCTGGAGCCCCTCTGCTCTGCCAAGCCAACCCATTCCATGATTCTCTGGTTCTCTGAAAGCAGGACACGCTCAACACCTCCTCCAGATTTCCTCACCAACCTCCCCCTGCAAACACCTGCAATACTCACAGGTTTGGGGTGGTTCTGTGTGTGGAAAATGCTTTGCAATGTCACAGCCAGGCTGCTGACCCTGACAGTTTGACTCTTTTTTTTTTTTTTTCCCCCAGAAGTTCCAGTGGAAAAAACGATGGTGTAATTTCTGTCACCACACACCTCATCCATGTCAGGCACAGGGACAGCCACTGCAGCAGATGGCACGAGCTGCTCACACCCAGCCAGGACAGCCACGAGAAATGGTCCAAAGTTATTCAATGTTTTTATCTTCTCTCGGACAACAAGTGACAGGAGGAGAATAAATGGCCTCAAGCTGCACCAGGGGAGGTTTAGATTGGATATTAGGGAAAAATTCTTCACAGAAAGAGTTGTAAAACACTAGAACAGACTGCCCAGGGCAGTGGTGGAATCACCATCACTGGAAGCTTTCAGAACTGTGTGGATGTGGCACCTGGGGACGTGGTTTGGGGGTGGTTATGATGGTGCTGGCTTGACTGGTGATGATCTTAAACAATTCTATGATTCTTATTTTTTACAAACACAAAAACATCTTTAATTTGCCAACCAAAAGAAACCTCTCAACTCTTAACAGAGCCGGGAGCTTGCAGTGAGCAAGGCCTCCATCAATTTGTCCAGGAACAGGACCCAGAGGAGCCAGCCCAGGTGTTTGCATCAGGTCATGCTCTGCCTGGTTCTCAGGACCCTGGGACCACTGAGGACTGCCCTGTCCTACCCCTTCCTTGGGGTAGAGCTCGTGTCTTGCTGCTCTAAACAACCCTAACAACTCTGAGGTGGTTAGAGACCATCTGGGGGTCATTTGGAGCAGCTGCAGGTCCTGCTTGGGTGTGTCACCTTCTCAGGGTGCTGTGTCACACTCTGGGGCTCAGCCTGCTCTGCCAGCAACGGAATCACAGAATCCCAGAATGGTTTGGGATGGAAGGGATCTTAAAGCCCATTTTGTTTCCCTCTGCCATGGCAGGGACACCTTCCACCATCCCAGGCTGCTCCAAGCCCTGTCCAACCCAGCCTTGGGCACTTCCAAGGATCCAGGGGCAGCCTCAGCTTCTCTGGGCACCTGTGCCAGCATCCTCACAGGAAAGAATTTATTCCTAATATCTAATCTAAAACTACCCTCCATCAATTTAAAGCCACTCCTCCTTGTCCTGTCCCTCCCTCCCTTGTCCAAAATCCCCCTCCAGCTCTCCTGGAGCCCCTTTAGCCACAAGAAAGGGCTGCAAGGTTCACCTTGAATACTTCTCTTCTCCAGGATGAACAATCCCAATTCTCTCAGCCTTTTCTCACAGGAGAGGTTCTCCATCCCTCTGGTCTCTCAAACCCATCACCCACCACAAGGGTTCTGCTTGCAGGAGCTGAGATAAAGCTCAGGCAGCAGACTTGTGAGATAAGACAAAATTTTCCCCAACCCATCATATCTGAAATAGCAGATCTTTCTGCAGATTCCAGCACTCATTGCTGGGATATCTATTTTATCTATTTCCCAATCTTTTGGCTTTGGAGAAGCCTCTGACTTGTCAGGTCAGACAGAGCCGTAGCAGTGAGACTGCTCCATGGTCCAAGTGTTGTGCAAACAGGGACAAGGGCTGGGAACAGCTGTCAAACCCTTCTCTCCACCATATAAACCCATCCCTGTGCCCTCCCCAAATAAATCTGCTGCACACTTGCACCTCAAATCACCAAAATGTCCTCCTGAGCTCAGCCCTGGACACCAGATTTTCTTTATGGTAAAAAAGAAAAAAAAAATCTTTATGGTAAAGAAACTCAACACCAACTTTAAAATCATATTGAAGACAACAAGAAGTTGCCCAGAGAAGCTGTGCCCTCCCCATCCATCCCTGGAGCTGTTCCAAACCAAGCTGGATGGGACTTGGAGCAACCTGGGGTGGTGGAAGCTGTCCCTGGCAGGGGGTGAGATGAGATGATCTTTAAGGTCTCTTCCAACCCAAACCATTCTGGGATTTTATGAAGACAAGAAGGAAAATGCCAAAGCAGATCCAAGACACTTAGATGTGACTCTGTGGCCCATTTCCCCATTACTGATTAGACCCAACTGGAGTTAAAAGGGAAGACAGAGACTCGAGCATGAAAAATAAGGCAGCAAATGGGTTGGATGTGCTCTTTCCAAACTGTTCTTAGATAACAGACACAACAGAAAAATAAGGAAAAAAAGGAAACATCATTTCCACAAGTGCTTTCCTACCCTCCTGGCTGGGTTCCCAGCACGACTGGGGCAGGTTCCTACTCTGCTCACCGGGATATTTCATTACACAGATACCACCACCAAATATTTAATAACCCCTTAGATAATTAGGCACAGACTCAATTACACAGCCAGGTTTGCATGCAAAGAGGAGGACAAGAGAGAAATGCCCAGAGGAGAGCCCAGGGCTGGGCGAGCAGCACGGTACCTTCCAGAGCTGCTGGCTGGAGCATCAGCCAGGGCTGCTGGTCCTGGTCCGAGGAGGGTCTGATCTGAGGGTGGAACAGGGACAGGAACCTTCCTGGAGCTGTTTTCATAGGTGGCCCCCGCCCGCTGACGCTGCAGAGGTCAGCGGCTCCTGCCTCACATCTGGACAGCCCCGGGTCCCCCGTGCCAAGAAGGGACACCACGTGTCTGGTCAGCCCCAAAGCCTGCAGGGCTGGAGGGGTGTTGGATCAGGGTTCCTCTGTCCCCTCTGGAGTGGGGCAGTGGCATGAGGAAGGTGTCCCCAGGAATAGAGGCAGTGCCAGCCGGCTGCTGCTCAGAGCAAGGCTGAGGTCTGCAGTGCTGGGGTGCTCTGGGCATCCAGGGGGGCTGCAGCAGCACCTTCTCCAGCCCCTCACCACTGTGGGCATGAGCTCACACCTGCCTGTTGGCCAAACCCTGCACCACAGCACCAAGCCCTGCACCATAACACCAAAACCCTGCAGCACAGCACCAAACCCTGCACCGCAGCACCAAACCCTGCACTGCAGCACCAAACCCTACACCACAGCACCAAACCCTGCAGCACAGCACCAAACCCTGCACATAACACCAAACCCTACATCACAGCACCAAACCCTGCACCACAGCACCAACCCAGCACCGCAGCACCAACCCAGCACCACAGCACCAAACCCTGCACCACAGCACCAAACCCTGCAGCACAGCACTAAACCCTGCACATAACACCAAACCCTACACCACAGCACCAAACCCTGCACCACAGCACCAAACCCTGCACCATAACACCAAAACCCTGCACCGCAGCACCAAACCCTACACCAGCACCACAAATTCTACCCTATACCACTAAACTCACACCACACCACCAAATCTATAGCAGCAACACCAAACCTACAGCAGCACCACCAAACCTACACCAGCACCACAAAAAATAACACAACACCCCCAAACCTACACCAGCACCATGAAAAACAACCCAACACCCCCAAACCTACACCTGCACCACCAAACCCTACACCATACCACCAATCCATAGCCCACCTCCACCGAACCCTAGAGCATTCCCCAAACTCATGGTGTGCCCAGGTTGGGACCATGATCCCCAGGGTTTGCTGGGATCCCATCGTGCCCCAAGCCAAGGCAGATGATCCCAACCTTGCTCCCTGCCCTGTCCTCCCAAAGGATGGACCAAGCTGGTTGGACCAGTTGCCTTCACCCCACACTGTGCAAGGATAAAAGAGATCTGGGCTGCAGCCAGGTGTCCTCAGGGGACCATTATGGGATGGCACCTTCCTCCCTCCCCAGACAGGATCCATTGCGTGGCCCCGCTGCAGGAGCACATAATCCAGCCTCAATCCTTAATGAACACGTGGGGCTGTGCAGGTCATGGAATCACAGAACCCTGGAACTGTTGTGGTTGGAAGGGACCTCTGGGGATCACCCAGCCCAACGCCCCTGCCCAGGCAGGGTCACCTGGAGCAGCTGGCACAGGAACTCATCCCGGTGGGTTTGGGGTGCCTCCAGAGAGGGAGGCTCCATGCCTCCCTGGGCAGCTGTTCCACAGCTCTGCCACCCCCCATGGGAAGAAGTTTTTTCCTCATGTTGAGGAAAACTCGTTGTGTTTTTGTTTATGGCCATTGCTCCTCATCCTGGGATCCTGGGGGGGACAGCATCACTCGCTGCCACACGAGCACACACTCTGCTTCCCAGCAGGTCGCTGCAGGGAACGAGCAGCAATAAAAAGCTGGGGGAGAAGAAAGGATAATGTGGAATCCAGCTGCGAAAACAAAGACTGAATCCCTCTGGGCCTACGACCTCCCTTGGCCGGCGCGCGGGAAAAAACGCGCCAACATCAATTCCTCTCCGCACGTCCATCCAGCGGGGAATTTTTCATGAATGAGCACGTTGAGGCGGAAGGGGAAGGCAGGAAGATGGAGGAGGAGGAGGAGGAGGAGGAGAGCACTTCCACGCCTGCTGCCCGGGGGAAGCTGCAGCTCGTGGGCCTGAGCCAGCAGCGCTGCAGTGCCCAGGGCTGATCCACAGCCTGAGACACGGGGCTGTGAGATGAGGGGTCTGTCTTTGCTTTCAGGTCGGTCCTGAATTCAGGGATCTTCCCAAGGGAGCACCAGGCCCGTGGGTGCATGTTGGAATGTGCCCCCTGTTGACAGAGTGACCAAATTATCCTTTGTCTCCTAAAAAAGGAAAGAAGCCCTGAAGTTTCTCTCCTCATATTAGGTAAAAAGACACCTCATAGGACTTTGGGGACTTCACCTCAAACTTAAGGATAGCCAATTGGATGGAAGCCAAAAGGTCCTACCTAAGCAATTTACTAGAAAAAGAAGATAACAAAAGGAACTAATTGCTTTTGTGGGGTGTTTTACCAGGAGCAAGAACCTCTTGCCCTAGCTCGGTTTTTCTCTGTAAAGAGCTTTGTTATTTTGCCTTTTATTAAAACTTCTGTTTCCAGCACTGCCACAGAAGCCATCCTGCTGATTTTATGCCATCTGAGGTGGCTGAGCTATCTCAGGTGTGGTATAGATCTCCAAGAGCTTATGAGACCTGGCTCGAGGAGATCCTTATATCAGGTGCAGGTTTTGCTAGAGAAAAGAACAGCTCAGGTGAGCCCTGCCCTGCTCACCCCAAACCCTCCACCACCCCTGGAAGGGGGAAGCTCCTGCTGCCAGGGCAGGTTCCCCCCGTGAATTTGTCTGGTTCCCAGCCAGGGATGCCTGAAGCTCCACTGTGAGGCTGGGGATGGGACACAGAGGATGTTGCAGTCATGGTTTAATTCACAATAATACTAAAATCCCTCCATGACGTGCAGCGAGCCCCTTCCCAGGCTCCCAATCTGGGTGCTCACATTTCTTCCACACTTTCTGCCAGCCCAGAGCCAGTTCAGCCTCCTCTGCTAAGTTTAAAGAGGAAATCAGCACAGAAAATGCTGTGCAAAGAGGGTATTTAAGGAAAAAAAAACCCTGATTCTCCTTCAATTAGTGATAAATAGACCTTAAAAATGCCACACCAGAGTCTCTGGTCTCCAGGCTGCTTTTGGGACATGTCTCAGTTTGTTGCTGCTCAGCTGAGGTCCATCCTCTTTGTTGTGGTGGTCACTGGCTGGGCACCCAGCCCACCACGTTTCAATATTCCAGGAAACCCCCTGAGAATTTTCTGGAGTGAAAAGCTTCAAGCACTGACCCTGGCCATTACCAGAAGATGAGGAAAAGAGAATCTGAGGAAAGAAGATGAAGTGGTGGGCGGCTCTTCTTGAAAATTCAG
This sequence comes from Montifringilla adamsi, assembly GCA_017590115.1. NCBI lineage: Eukaryota > Metazoa > Chordata > Aves > Passeriformes > Passeridae > Montifringilla > Montifringilla adamsi. The sequence continues at coordinate 1,695,371 of JAGGNK010014781.1, forward strand.
TCTTTCCATCTCTGGTTCCTTCCCTCCCTTCCTCTCCAAGTCATCCTCCCTTCAGCCTCCAGACAGAAACAATTAAGAAACCACACCACCATCTGTGTTTCTGAGAAACTTGAAGAAACAACATGAACCAAACCCCCAAATCACGTCCTGCTGGGAGCCAGAGGAGCAGCCCCACACCTGACTCACCGAGCTGTGATAAATACAGAGCCTCTGAGCTTCCTTGTGTCGTTTAAAAGCAGATCTGCATCCATTATAATCCTTTTTCCTGGCTGCTTTTTGGCCCCTACTGACCTCAAAGCCTTGGAGCCTCCACTTGAATCCTCTGGAGCTCATGTCAGTCCTGCTTGGCCAGCTCTGTGCTGCCTCTGGGGTGACTCCAGGCAGGAATGAGCAGGAGATCCCTATTTCATACCCTTTATTCCCTATTCCAGCCCCGTGGAATCCCACAGGGGTTTAGCTCCAGTGCTTGCTCAGCATGTGTGAGGCAATGGGATTGGTGCCTGCATTCTCCTTCTGGGGACCAGATGATCTTTAATGTCCCTTCCAACCCACACCGTCAGATTCTGTGATTTCCCCCTCTCCCAAAGAGAATGAGGGAAATAGTGGTTTTCTCTGAGCTGTGAAAGTCCTGCAGACCAGGACTGTCAGCACTAGACACAGCCCTGGGGAGGAGGGTGGCTGAGATATGACAAGGGAAGGGACTTGCCTGGTGGGGGACAATATCCAAACCAAGCCCAGGATGTCCCACAGAAGGTTCCTCCCATGGCATTGTCACCCTGTCCCACGTGGGACCTGATCCCAACCCTCCTGAATGGATGTGCCTCTTCTGCCATGACAAAATTCAATATTATCACCCTGCCATGAGCCCAGACCCTGCTTTGTGTCCATCCCCTCTTTTTTGGGGGGCTGCTGGCCCCAAAAGTGAGCAGGCCTTCTCCTGGCATACCTGGCACCACATCCCAGCAACCTCAGCAGAGCAGATCCAGCCCTTGTCCTGCTGCTGCCCGTTCAGAGCTCCTCACTCCACCCTTCCCAAAAATCCCGCTGACCAAGTGGGATTTCTCCTTTGGCCAAGACCCTTCTCTTCTGCTCTCCATTTCACTGCCAAGCATTTCCAAAACCTGGCGGAAAATTAGAGAACCAGCAAAACCTGCCCTGCCTCAGAGCTCGTTTCCTGCCAGCCATCCTCTGTCAGGCACTGAGAGCAAAATATTTCGGGCCTTTCCAGGCACTAAATCACCCCGTTGGACTGGTAATGGGGGCAGCTGAACTACACCTAGTTCCACCTATTGAAATGACAGCAGCAGCCTCCATCCCACAGGAACTGACCCCTCTGCTGCTGCTGGAAGTGCTGATGACATCCATTTCCAGAGGTGTTTGTGGAGCCACCGCAGAGCCTGGGGTGGAGGGCTGCAAGCTCAAGGGGCTGGAGATGGGATGTGGGCTGTTCAACCCAAAGGAGAAGCCAAAAGCTTCGTGGAGGGGTGGCCTGGCTGAATTAGCCCTACCAGACTAATCATTAAGGGTCGTTAAGGTTGGAAATGAGCTCTAAGATCATCAAGTCTGACCATCAAGCCAGCACTGCTGTGTTCACCTCAAACCATGTCCCCAGGTGCCACATCAACGTGTATATGAACACTTCCAGGGATGGTGACTCCACCACTGCCCTGGGCAGCCCCTTCCACTGCCTGACCAGCCTTTCAGGGAAGAAATTTTCCCTAATATCCAATCAACACCTCACCTGGCACAACTTGAGGCCGTTCCTCTCTTCCTGTCCCTGTTCCCTGGAGCACAGCCCGACCCCCCCGGCTGTCCCCTCCTGTCAGGAGCTGTGCAGAGCCACAAGGTCCCCCCTGAGCCTCCTTTTCTCCAGGCTGAGCCCCTTCCCAGCTCCCTCAGCCTCTCCTGGGGCTCCAGCCCCTCAATGTCCTTCTTCTTGTAAGGAGCCCAAACAAGGACACAGAATTCAAGGTGTGCCAGCACAGGGGGACAATCCCTGCCCTGGATCAAGCCAGGTGTCAGCTGGTTGGTCAGAAAGCTCTGCACATCAGCACCTATTCCAGCATAGAACCAGAGAACATTCCATTGGAAGGGATCTACAAGGACCAGCACCCTCCAGTCACCACTGAAGTTCTACATTCAAAAACACCTGACGAGGTCACTGGGCTTCATAGGACTGAGGTCACCGTGGAGGTCACCATGGGCTCCCCTGCAGCTCTCAGCAAAGTCTGCTCAGCACAGAAATCCACACAGGGACCCCCCAGCCCATCACCTGCCCCATCCTGGCCAGCCCCAAGAAATCACTGCTGCCCCACCAGCTCTCCCTGCCCAGATTTCTGTCCAGCTCCCACTGCTGGAATTTTGGGTGCTTTCACTTGCGGTTTGGGAGATGACCAATTTTACCTTTTCTGCCCACACAATTCCCTGTTAAACTAGGGACAAGAAGGGGATTTGGGAACATTCAGCCTCTCTGCCGTGCAGTGGAAGGGGCTGGGTGAAATCTGCTTCCCTGGGCAGGCCTGTTTTTGAAAAGCAATTACTGGCAGGGAAGACCAAATCCTGCATTCCTCAGTGAAGGAATCTGGATGATGTCACCTCCTGCCCAGTGGCAGGAGCATTCCTGCCCGAGTCCTCCCTCCAGGCAGCCCCTGCCTTTCCTCCAAATATTTGTTTTGGCTGTTTTTTTGGAAGCTTGGAGTAACAGCAGGATGGACTCTCCTGCTGTAAGGTTTGTCCCTGAGCAGCACGTTCACAGGGCCATGGGTTAATAGAGGCTCACATGTGTCAGCCAAAATTTTATTGCCAGTAGCAAAGTGGGGGATTTGTTGGTTTTTTTGTCTTTTTTTTTTTTTTCTTTCCCCTCCTCTTTTAGAATCTGTGTGGTTCAGTGCAGGCTGAGATATATCAGAAATCTCTTAAAACAGAAGGTTCTCTGCCTCACTAAAACACTTTGAACCAAATTCCTTAAATTTTCTTGTGTGTTTGACTAGACTAGAGGCACGTAGATGTGCTTGTAATGCTGTGCCTTTCCTTCCCTCCCTTCTTATTAGGATCTACCCAGCAGAACACATCTACTGAGGTGCCTAATGCCAGCCAGGACCTTTCCTAAACAGCTGGCCTGGAATGAAGTGCCCTTTTGCCTGGCAGGAGAGTCCCAGTAGATGTTTCTGGGATAAGGGTTGCAGGGGTATGGAGCAACTCTGGGGTGATGCAGAGGCAGGACCTTGTGCCATAGTCTCCTCCAAAGGATAAAATCTCTGTGGCATCCTCCAAGACTGGTTTTAAGGCACTGGGGTGGGATTTCGTTGTTTAAACTTGGGTGGTCAACCCTCCTTGGAGCTGAGCACAGGGTGCCCGGAGGAGCTGTGGCTGCTCCATCCCTGGAAGTGTCCAAGGCCAGGCTGGATGGGGCTTGGAGCACCCTGGGATAGTGGAAGGTGTCCCTGCCCATGGCCCTTCCAACCCAAACCATTCTGGCATTCTCTGACCTGCCTGACATCCAGGGACTGTCTGGGACCCATCTCAGTTTCCAGCTCTTCTCCCCACTCCTGTAGATGTCACCAGCTGCTCTCAGGAACCAGGAGACCTGAAGCACACCCTGCCCAAGGTGTGGCATCCCCCTGCAACTCTTTCCTGCTGTTTTACATTTTACACTGCCCTTAAGAGTTCCCATCCCACACCAAGGTGCTGCTCACACCCCATGGATCACCCACTTCTCCTTAGCACCTGTCATGCTCCAGAAGGGAAGGTGGACATGACTGGAGGGATCAGGAGCTGATTTTAAAGTAGGTTTCTTATGGCAGGTGATAAATTCTTTCCCTGTTCTCCAAGATGATCCATTGCTGGCACCTGAAAAAGTTTCCTGCTCTCAGACTAATTCTGCAGGACTAATTGGGGGAGGGGGGGGGGATAATCCAGTAGAAAATGAAGAGCAGGAGGTTGTTTCTTGTGAGGGGCTTGTGAGGTTAAATCCCACAGGTGAGAATGGGATCTCACCAAGACACTGATTTCACTAAAACCTCAGCTGGGACACAGATCCTACACAGACATGGGGAGAGGAGTGATGGGATGGAACTGAGCTGCATTTCCAACACCAGCACAAGGTGCTGCCCCCCACATCTGAGTTATAAAAAAACCCCACATTTAAGCAACTGCTTTTTTTCCCAAGCTGAAACCTCTTACATCTGCTGATCATCTTATTCTGTCAGGCTGTGAGCAGGGACAGGAGCCTGAGGCACCACGATCTGTCCCTCTCAGTGCCAGATGTGACCTTCACTGGCAAAATGGCCCAACCTGGATGGATCCCACCCTGCTGATGGCTGAAATCATCTCTCCTTCCCCGTGGGGACTGCAGGCAGCAGCAGCCCCTGGAGCCAAGCAGGAGCCAGGCATTTTGCAGCCCCAGCCCTGACTCAACCCCTCTGCAATTAGCAGAGAACTTTTCATCAGCGCTGTTGTTTTTCAGCCCCGGCGATAAAAGGCTTCAGCCAACATTTCCAACCGTACGTAAACTCCAGCCTGCCAACATAAACACCATAAAAACACTCCCTGTAAATCAGAGCTCGCCCTCGCTAGAGCCATTCCAATTCTCTGGAATGGCTGAAAAAGTGCTGTGGGCTGCCAGGAGGCTCTGCAGCCATGGGATCCAGGAGGGAGGGAGACAAGCAGGGAGAAGGACTGGGAGGAAGCTGGAGCTGAGCTTCCTACTCATCCTCCCACCTTGGGATCTCCGGGAGAGCTCTGCTCATGGAGGAATTAAGGAGCTCCACGCCCACATGTGTCCTGGCTAGAGCACAGAACCTCACATGTTTGCCCTTAGACACAGAATTTCTTGCAGAAAGCTGAACCTGTGAGCTGGCCACATGCCTGTCCTGCTTTCCAGGGTATCCCTCTGTGCTGTAACCACCAGGGGTAGGGTTACGCCACACAGCAGCTTCAGGAGCCCCCACAGCTCACGCTAACCTTGAGGACGGGCACAGGAGATCAAACCCTGCATTTGCCACTTGAGTTCTCCCTGATCTCCAGGCAGAAACAGCCTTGGCCAAACCCTCCAGCAGCACCAAGAGCTGAGCAGGAGCAGCCCCCAGGCAGGGTCCAGCCCCAGCTCTGCTCATTTTGCCGTGGGTCCCACCCACAGAAAGACCAGCCCCAGGTCATCTCCCAAGCTAGGGCTGAAGGAGAGGGCACAGAAATCCTCCCTCCTCCCAAAATCCCGGCGGCACGCGGTCCACCTCCCGGTATTCCCGGCAGATCTTTGCTCCCTGGCTGGGGCTCCTCACCTCTCCACCCACACCAGGATGCCAGGCAGGTCTCCATGCCCCGGGCAGGGATGTCTCACGCTCCAGCAGCCCAGCTCTCCCCAGCACACGCCGCCTCCCTGCTCTGCAAACCTCGGCTCCATCCAAGCAGGCGCTGAAGCTGCGGCTGATCTCACCCGTGTCCCTGCGGCCCCGCAGCGTGGAAAGCGCTTTGTCCAGGGATTCTGCAAGCCTGACAGGGACCACCTCCCAGCAAGCCAAGCCAAGCATGCAACAAAGCCCCGTGAGAGGCGGCCTTGCTCTGGATGCCCTCGGAGAAGAGGCTGTGGAGCGGCGAGCGGCTCCTCCCGAGCGCCGCATCGCTGCCGGGCAGCTGGAGCATCCCGGGAGCCATCAACCCACGGCAGAACTAATGGGTTGTGGCATCTGGGATGACCCTAAACACCTCCCCAGACCAGCCTGGGGTGTCCCTGACACAGCCCGTGGGTTCTGGGCACTGAGGTCAGCACAGGGCTCTGGTGGTCTCCCCTTTCCTGGGGGATCTCCCAGGAGAAGCCACGCTATCAAACGAGGTTCTGTCTACAGGAGGGATTGCTTTGCAACCCCCGTGGCATCATCTTTTCCCTCGCTCTCTTTCTCCTCCCCTCCTCTTCTGTTGTATTTGCAGGGATTCCTGTGGCAGGGAGGAATGATGAATCTGACTCCATGTTCTCAGAAGGCTAATTTATTATTTTATAATATTATAGTATATTAAAGAATACTATGCTATACTATACTAAAGAATACAGAAAGGATACTTACTCAGTGCTAAAAAGATAATAATGAAAACTCCTGACTCTTTCCAGAGTCTTGACACAGCTTGGCCCTGATTGGCCAAAGAGTGAAAACAACTCACACCAGAATCCAGTGAAACAATCACCTGTGGGTAAACAATGTCCAAACACATTCCAAAGCAGCAAAACACAGGAGAAGCGAGTGAGACAATAATTGTTCTCCTTTTTCTCTGAGGCTTCTCAGCTTCTCAGGAGAAGCTCCTTTTTCAGGAGAAAAATCCTGAGCGAAAGAATTTTTCGGAGAATGCGAATGCCACATTCTCCAGCACCGCTTGTTTTATCACCAGCCCGATCTGTTTAGAGTGGAGCCGCAGAGCCGGCGCTGGCTCCCACCTCCCCCGGGGCACACGAGGTGCAGGGAGCGAGCAAAGTGCCGTTCCCGTGCTGCAGAGAGCCCCGGGGCACCGGGCAGTGCTGGCACAGGCCACCGGGTCACTGAGACATCGTCTGGTGCTCTGGGGATGGAGCGGCTCCTCCCCGGGCTGCGAGCGGAGACACGGGCAGGGGGAACCGCCTGGCCGGGGAAGGAAACGAGGATATTCATTTCTGAGCCAACCTGGTTAACTATTTCTGTATTTCTGTCTGGCAGCGCAGAGGAAAGGGCTGGGCAGAGCCCTGAGCAAAGCCATTGTCACCGGCAGGAAAAAAAAAAAAAAAATACAATAAAGTAAAAAAAGATGATAGAAACGTGCCTGGAGGAATTTGGCTCGGGTTTGTGTTTGAACCGGCTTCAGGTTTCCGAAGCAGAGGTTTCCGGATGCACGGCGGGTGTTCTCTGGGGCTGTAGGTAGGGAACAGGGTTTGGGGTCATGGATTAACCCTGCCTCGATCCAGAAGGTAACACAGAGAAGGGATGGGAGCACCCAGAGGTGCTCAGGGCTGAGCTGGCAGTGATGCCTCGCCCCAGTGGGGGTCGAGCCCCATTTCAGGGCTGTTTTCCCGTGATTTTGCCCATTTCCATCCCACCGTTGGTGCCATCAGAGGCTCGCTGCCCCCTGCCCTGTGTTTGAAGGTGTTTCACACCAAGCAGAGACTTGCACAGCCCCCAGCCAGTTTAAAAGGGGGTGAAAAAGGGTCAGAAATAACAACGCAAAGCAGGAACGCGGCCTCAGAGGTGCCGAGCTCCCTCAATCTGCCAAAACAGACCTGATCTCTGGGGAAATGGGGATTCTGGGTGTAAACCCCTCAGAAAATAGGGTCTTGTGACCTCACCACTGTCCTGGCTCCTGTGGAGCAGCTGGTGCCACCCTGTCACCCCGCTGTGATGGTGACAGGGCTCAGCTGGTGGTGGCACCTCCCAGGGGTGACGAGAGGGGACGAGGCTGTGGAGTGTCATTAGTGATCAGGGTGATGGGACTGAGTCTGGGGGAAGCTGGGGAGCACTGCTGCTCTGTGTTGCTCACAGACATGCCAAAAATACTCCATGGAAGGACAAGATGCAGCCAGAAGAATTTCAAGTGGATAGGAAATCAAAGTCTCCCTGGCACGGGGAGCTGGTGGCATCTGCGCCTCCTGAGGGACCTCCAGCCTCTGCTGGCCTGGGATGGCCAAAATCACCCTCAGATCCTCACCTTGCTCAGCATTTCCCACACCTCCACACCCACTGGAGCCAGGAAAAGTTGGCATTCACCTCCAGAGGATGGGATGGGAGAAGGAGCAAAAAGGCAAAGTACACAAGAAAGAGAGTGTGCAGCTCTTAGAGGAGCAATTCTGACCTGCTCGAGGGCTTGGCTTGTCCTTATAAAGTCACTTCATCCCTCAGGGACAGCTCAGGGTGGGACACGGGGTCCTCACCTTCTGAAGAGGCAGCCAGAGAAACAGTGGCACAACCCACAGCACCAAAAAATGGGAGAGGCAGGGAGATAAACTACTCCAGCAAAGTTTATTCCCATGTGCCTTAATTAATTTATAGCATGGGGCTGCTCGTTTTCTGTCTATGTTCCCTGTCTTTTACTGCCACAGCCCCAGGTTGCAACGTGCAGAAATGCCACAAAAACTCCTTTATTTTCCCTTCTCCTGGCAGCAAGGAGCAGAAACCACGTGGATGTTCACGGCTGGTCACCACAATCTCCAAGGGACAGAGCGGGTCAAAGGGAGCTGGGCAGCCTCAAAACTGACCCTTGGGTGAGTTTTGGGTGAGCACTGAGTGCAAGAACTCCAGCCAGGCTGTAAATGACAGGAGAAGAGGGTTTTCCCCAGCACTGGGATCAATCAGGAATACGGTGCACACCATCTTGCTGGGGAAGGAGGGGTTTCCTTGTGACACACACACAAATAAAACCCTCCTGGTATTTTGGTCTTGGACAAGACCCAAGGATTGTCTGGGAAATGGCTCTCCCAGCTTGCAGGAGGTGCAGATTCCCCATCTGCCTCATGGCCCTTTTCCCGTTCCCATTGTCTGGAGCTGGGATTTCCTCCCTCTGCCTCTCTAAGGAAGCTTTGGACACAGGGCAGGTGCCCTCCTGTGGCATTGCAAGGAAATTTGGGGGAAAGGAGAAGGTGCCTGTGGCCTCCCAGGATTTAAGGGACTCTGTTTCCCTTTGGGGGGGTCATGGAATGTTTGCTCTCCTCCCACCAGGAGAGGACACAGCTCTCTGCCATCAAGCAGAGCTTAAATAAATCCATTCAGCCCAGCTCCTGTGCTTGGGAGAGATGGGAAGGGCTTTTTGGGGTGGGAGGAGATGATGGAGGGAGGAATGCTCTCCCAGACCATGAACAAGGGGGGTCAGGAGCTCCTTCCAGCCCCCCTGTCCAGGAAAGCCTTTGGACAAACACTGGTGGCAACTAAATCTGCAGAGATCTGGAGGTAGAAGGGACACAACTCAGGGTCATGCATCAGCCACGGGGAAAACCCTGAGGATTTTGAAGGATGGGACAATAAAAAGCTGTGGAACTTCAACAGCATCTCCCCATAAGGTTCATCTCAGAAGCTTGAGGTGGGGATGAAGGATCCAAGTTAGAGATCCCACCCCAGAGGAGCATCCTGGGGGTTTGGTAGCCAAAGAAGAGTTTTCTGTCACGAAAGGTTGGCCAAGAAGATGAGGCCACCTAGGAGCAGGTTCAGCTCCCACTGGCGTGGTGCTGCCAAGCCACGAGCTTCCCCTGCCTCAGTTTCCCCAGCTGCACAGGAGGGAACAAAGCCTTTGCAAGGTGTTTGGGATGTGAAGATGAAAAGGGCGCTCACAGCCTTGGATCTTATTTCAAAAACAAGCCAAAAGCACCTTGCAGAGAAGATAAACTTCTCACGGATTAGAGACACCAGCTGCAAATCCACATCTGCTGCTGGGATGAGCCCCCCTGGCTGCTGCTCTCCAGCTGTGCCTGGCCTCACAGCCCAGCTCAGGATGCAGGAGCAGGGGGAATCTCTAAGCTGATGATCCCAAAGCCAGGAGGATGCAGATCCCGAAGTTTGCAGAAACCTCAGGAATGGAACACAGGAGCAGTAGGAAAATCAGAATCTGGTGCTCCTCCCCCCAAGCTCGGGTGGTCTGAGATAAGAGGAGGTTTGGGATGGGCAGGAGGTCCCAGAGCTCAGAGGGGTTTCACAGAGTCCCAGAATGGTTTGGGGTGGAAGAGACCTTAAGGATCAACCTCATTCCACCCCATGGCAGGGACACTTCCACTGTCCCAGGCTGCTCCAACCCCATCCAACCTGGCCTTGGACACTGCCAGGGATCCAGGGGCAGCCACAGCTGCTCTGGGAATTCCATCCCAGCCCCTCCCCACCCTCACAGGGAAGAATTCTTTCCTTTTTCCGTGGGGAAAAAAAAAGCTAAACCACGGCTGGTTTCATCCCAAACTGCCCGGACATGGATTTGCAGTGCCCTGCGTGCCGGGGGATGATTCACTCCAGCAAAGCGCGCACAAACCGATGCCAAATAGGGATGTTGCGGCTCTCACCCCGGCAGCAAAGGCACCACAGGAACACTCAGTCTCAGCAAACGCATTTCCCACCCTAATAACTGGGAAAGGGCAGAAAACGAGGAGCGGGCTGGGAGCAGAGGGGGGCGCAGCACAGGGAGGGGATCTGCGACTCGCCGAGCTGAAAAACCACCGGCAAAACGAGGAGGAGGGAGAGCAGAACAAAACAAAACAAACACGAAAGTAACATACGGAGAAGAGCTGGGCTCGGTCCTTCCCAAAACTGTCCCATCCTGGCCAGCTGCGGATCCCTGGATCCCCGTCCGGGGCCGCTCCCAGCGCCGCTCTCCTCCCTCCCACCCGCGCTCTGACGTGGAGACGGGAAAACTCCTCTGGATCTGCTGGATCTGCACCCCGGCGCTCCCTGGGACAGCAAGGATTCCTTGCCTTCCCCCCCCTCTCGGTGTTTTTGGATTTTCCTTCTCAGCCCGAATGAAAAACGCCATAAAAAAAAAAAAAAAGAGAGAGAGAGAGAGACGCGATGAATTCAACTCGCTCGCGCTGACGGAGCGGTGTTTATGGAAAAAAAAAAATCAAATAATTCAAATAGTCGGAGGGTTTAGGGCTAAAAATAGCAAAAAGAGCTCCTTGGAGCAGGAGAGGAAGGCGGGAAGCGGAGGTGCTGCGGCAGGATAAGAATGTTTCCTTCTTGTTTGGGATTTCTTTTCCTTTCTGCTCCAAACCTGGTGGAAAGTTGGCCACAAACTCTCCCTGTCCTTACAGCTGCAGCACCACCAAAAAATTCATTTTCCCCCCCACAGTTTTTACGCCCAAAGCACTGCCCGTTGCTGAAATTTTGTATTTTAGTGGTTTTTGTTGACCTGAGGCTCCTATCCCAACCCCGTTTTGCAGGGCAGGGGGAACAGCTGGAAGGGAAAACAGCTGGAAGGGGACAGAGGGACACTCTCCTCCTCCCCCAGCCCCTCCTGCTCTCTGCCAGAGGGATTTTTTTTTTTTTATATCTTCTCCCCCCTGTGCACATCCCTGCTGCAGAGGGGGGGATGCTGCCCCTGACTCAAAGCCACGAACAGGGATTAAATAATTGCCACAACCTTTGGCATGCTGTCGTCTGTTCCTCCCCGTTGCCAACCCGCATGATTTTATGGCTGACCTCACAAAAATTGATGTTTTCCTTAAAGGCCCCGAGTTGTGAGGGGAGATTTGGCTTCCAGGAGTCCAAGTCAGTGAGGTTTTGCTCGCTGCAATTAAAGAAAACCCCCAAAACTGAACAAATTTGGCATGAAGAAAGCCCTAAACCTTTAAAATCTGGTGGCTCTTCCTCTCTTAAACCTCAGCATGTCCTGAGCAGCTCCCACCGTGTGAAACTCCTCGAAATAAACTTGTTTTTCCTGGTTTGAAGGACATTTTAAGAGATGTCCTTGCTCCTCAGAACAGCTGGGATGGGGCAGCCAAGTTTTCATCCCCTGATTTAATTTCTCAAGCGTGTTTTCTGCTCTGCAGCTGCTTTGGGGGAGGAACAAGCTGGGAGCAGCCTGGCTGACTCTGCAGGATTTATGTGATCCCAGGAGGAGTTTTCCAGAGGAAATCAGCTCCTGGATGCTCCAGGGATGGAGGAGGAGGAGGAGGAGGGAGGAAGCATCACAGCACTTGCTCCTGCAGCTCAGTCACGAACCCAAAGTTCAGCCCAAATCCGAGGACTTCGAGGAATTTTGGGCAAGAAAATGCGTAAGGAAATCCTTTTTGTAATCACACAGCTCGAAAATAACTTTAAATATGCTCCTAAAAAAAAAAAAAATCTCAGCCCTGCTCTGTGTCAGACTCTGAGCAAACTCTCATTCAGCCTTGTATAAAAGAGGTCCGAGCAAAATCCCTGGATTCAAATGTTAAGGGATTCTCCAGACCCCAAGTGGAGTTGGTTTTCTGTATCTTATGCAAAACATTTTGCTGGCTTAGGAAGGAATTGTCATTTTCATGGCTCTCAATGCTGCCTTTATACATGTAATATATAAAATATTATAAATACACAATATTTTATAAGGATCAATAAAACAGTGACATGGCCTCCTGGGTTGAAGAACTTCATTTCCCTCCCATTTTTTTGCTCCCAAATCCACAATCCCTCCCTGTCAGTGTCCCCCAACAGAGACCCATTCTGGTTAGGAGGTGACAATGAAAAAAAACCATAGAAAACATTAAAAAAAACCCAAAAAAACATAAAAACATTTTAAAAGTAAAACAAAATAAAACTTAGATAGATAATGAGATGTCCACAAGAGCAGTTCCCACTGCTGAGAATTTTACCTTATGTAGTCCTGTTTTGTATTTTTGTTAAGGTTTAAAAGGTTAATAAACCTTTTAAATTTTCAAAGTGAGCGGTTGTTTCTCACAGCATTAAAAAGAATTTACCCATCATTATAAAAAAACCCTATAATAACTTCAAACCTTAAGATCCTACAAAAGAAGTTAAATCAACTTTATTCCTACGTCAACTTACCTCAAAAATAACCTTAAAACAATTAAACCAATTAGAGTATTAGCTAAATATATTAAAAAAATCAATACTACTGCCATTACAATTAACAACAAAATAATTATGTTATGTCATATCAAAATAACAAATTATTGTGTTATATCATAATAACAAATTATTATAGCATAATAACAAATTATGTTATGTAATAATAACAAATTATTATGTTATATAATAATAACAAATTTATGAGTTATGCCATAACTAATTATTATGTTATGCCATAAATTATTATGCTATGCTATAATAACAAATTATGTTATGTCATAATAACACATTATTATGCTATGTTATGTCAAAATAACAAATTATTATATTATGCTATATAATAATAATAAATTGTGTTATGCCATAATAACAAATTATGTTATAATAACGAATTCTGTTATGTTATATCATAATAACACATTATTATGTTATATTATGTCAAAATAACAAATTATGTTATATCATAATAAATGATGTTACGTTATAGTAACAAATTATTATGTTGTGCTATGCCATAATAACAAATTATTGTGTTATGCTATCTCATAATAACAAATTGTTACGTCATAACGAATTATTACGTTATGCCATAACAAATTACTATGTTATGTTATAATAACATAACATAATAATAATAGCATAGATTTCTATGTTATATCACAACACCAAATTATGTTATGTTATAATAACAGATCGCTATGTTATATCACAATACCATATTATTATGTTATGTTCTATCACAATACCACATTATTATGTTAGGTTATAATAGCAGATTGCTGTGTTATATCACAACACCAAATGAGGATTCTGTATCACAGTACCACATTACTGTGCTGTATCCCAGCACCAAATGATGATGTTCTATCACAGTACCACATTACTGTGCTGTATCCCAGCACCAAATGATGATGTTCTATCACAATACCACATTACTGTGCTGTATCCCAGCACCAAACGCCGTTCTGTCACCACAAGCAGTGCTCATGCCCCCCGAGCCGTACCTGTCCCAGGCAGGAATCGGAGCCAGCGGAGCCGCGGGCGCTCAGCGCATTCCCGGAGCGCAGGCTGGGCACGGAGAGCCCCGGGCAGCCCCAGCTCAGCCCTGCAACAAAGCCAAGGAGGAGCCATCAGCTCTCGCCGGGCATCTCTGCCAGGCACAATACGGCAGCAGTGTCACTGTGCCCTCAATGGCACCATTGTCCCCTCCCCAGCCACGCTCCTGCGGCTGGTGGCACTGGGAGAAGCTGCTGCTCCTCGGACAGTGCTGGATTAAGGGGGTGTTTTTGACTTAGAGTAATTGAGAAGTGTTTTAAAAACTTTTATTTTAGTCTTAGAGCAATTGAGAAGTGCTTTAAAAAAAATGATTTTTAGTTTTAAGTGAAGAGTAAGATAATGCAGATGTTATAATTTATTATAATCAGAAACTGTTTTTAATTACAAGTGTTTCTCTGCTTTTATCACACTGTACTATAAATCCTTTAAAACTAATCATCTAAAATTACTTCCTATGAGTTGTCCTATATGTAGATTTTATAGCTCTATTTCTCTAAAATATCTAGCCTCATTTACAAAACCATCCTTTAAAACTTGTTTCTAATTCCAATTCTCTCTCAATATCTATCCTATTCTATAATGTCTCTAAGTCGACATTTCTTGTCTCAAAATTTACATACAAATATATACTATGTAAACCTTCTATCAAACTTTAAAAATTTTCTACAAATTCCTACAAAAGAGCTCCTGAAAGGCTTCATGCCACCGCTGGAGAAGAGCAGGAGGCTTGGTTTTGAATCCCAGTTTTGCCTTGACAGCAGCACTGGGGTGAGGTTCCTCCAGGAGAGGAAGGAAATGGGATCTTGGGGGAAATAAATCGGAATTGGGAGGATTGGGGTGAGAACAGGAGGTCACAGCTCACTGATCAAACAGAGGGATGCTCCCAGGGGGATCCTGTTGGGATCCTTGCAGGAGTTTGCATCTGGATGCTGCTTCCAGGGAAAGAGCACGCTGAGGAGCTGGAGGAATCTTAGAATCCCAGATGGTTTGGGTTGGAAATTACCTAAAAGCTGACCCAGAGCCACCCCTGCCATGGCAGGGACACCTCCCGCTGTCCCAGGGTGCTCCCAGCCCTGTCCAGCCTGGCCTGGGACACTGCCAGGGATGGAGCAGCCACAGCTGCTCTGGGAAATGCAGGGAGCATGGTCAGGGCTGGAGGATGGGGGCACAAGGGGAGGCTCAGCAGGGACACTTCACTGATAAATACAAGTTTTAAATGGGAAAGTGGTGGGAAAACAGAGCCAAAACATCCTCAGAGGCACCCAGGGCCCTGAGGGGCAGCACATCTGTGGCAGCCACGGTGGTGAGGATGCACAAGGGAAGGGCCTGCCTGCCTCTGGAAACACCAGGAGCTGCTGCAAGACCAGTGAAATGCCTTCCCTGCAGGATAAAAGGGATCAGGCTGGGTTTCAGACAAAAAAAAACCCTGTAAAGATCTCAGAGATGCCACCACAGCAACGCTGTGGGGTGAGGCTGCAGCGGGATGACCCCAAGGAGCAGCAGCATCCGTGCTTGGGAAGACAAAGGGTGAATAAAATATTATATATTTAAAAAATATATATATGAAAAGGCAAATGAAAGCGAGAAATGGTGCTGTGCTGGAGGCAGGCTGCTCCTGGGGATGCTGGCAGGGGCAGGGAGTGCAGGCAGCCCCTGCAGGAGGGAGCAGAGGGATGTTCCCAGCTGGGACGGGGCATGGCCGGGCTGCAGCAGGACGGAGCAGCCGGACCCCAAAGGATGGAGGGTGTGGGATCACCCTCCCTGCTCAGGGCACAGCCTGACAGGCACCCACCCTGCCAGGGAGGGAGATGATCCCTCTGCTCTGGGCTGTGGCACCAGTTTCTCCTCCCCAGCCAAACTGGGGTGCTTTATTTCTCCCTCCAGTCCATGCCCCCACATCCAGGAGGCATCCCAGGATTTCAAGCATGTTCAAAGCAAGGGATGCAGCTCACATATCCTGCATTTCCAGCTAGGAAAAATAATAAATCTCCTTTATTTTCTCATCCTATACCCAGCATATCCAGGTCAGCACATTGGTGGTGACTGGAGCATTGCTTTTGGCTTTTTGAGGTTTTTTTTCCATCTCCTCCATGCTGACCCCACGTCAGGGAGCCAGGCCATCCCAAAAGTTCAATGCCCACCACACAGACCCTTTGTTTTCCATCAAGAACTGATACAAACAGGAGCAGCAGCCCCTGTTTCTTCAGAGAATATCTGCAAATTAATGCTGGGCTGATGACTTGGGCACCTTCCCTGTGCCCACTGGACCCAACTCCCAGGGGTCTTATTCCCCACATGGCTTCAATAAAATAAACCCCAATAAAAATAAACCAAATAAAATTTTATAAATATAAATTTTTATATTTATAAAAATAATATAATCGTGTTCTTTATTTTATAATAAATATATTTATTATAAAATAAATAATATGTGGAAATTGAGGAATATAAATCTATATATGCCCAGCTCCACCCGGATACTGAAATTTTGCCTTTTCTGCCTCCCTTCTTTTTATCCCCTCTTTGCATCTGCGGAGATGGGGAAAGTAAAATCCAGAAAAACATCCTGTTTTCCCTCCTTTTTGTGGCTGGACAGAGAGGAATCAGGCATCAGGAGGGGGATGCATCCCCGACTCCACAAGCATCCGGTCGCTGGGGTGGCTGTACCAGTTGCCACGGCACAATGGGAATTGCAGATGGCTTCTGCTTATTTACAGGGCTGGAGTTATGTCCGGGACAAGCAGACTCACAGCTGCTGCTGCTGGAAAAAGCCGAGCCTGTACTGGATTCCTGAGTTTTGGAAGCTGGGAGCAGGGCTGGGCAGGCTGGGCAGGGGGAGGATGCCAGGCTGTGCGTGCCATCCCGGCCGGAGCCGGCCGCGGGTATGGATCGGCGTCCCACGCTCTCCAGGGATGACACAGTTGCACGTCCAGTCGATGTGGCTGACCCAAATACAGCACCCAGCAAGGCAGGCACAGCCTCCTGAGCCGGCTGCCAGAGCCACTCTCAGCCTCGTGGAGCTGATGGGCACGGCAGAACTCCTACCAGCAGCCTGGAGCATCCCGAGCCACGGGATGCTCGGCAGAAAATTCCGTCCTCCCACTCAACTTCCTTCCCAGAGGCAGCACAGGCAGAGAAAAGCCCTGCAGGAGCAAATTTGGCTTTGGCCAAAAGCCCTGCAGGAGCAATGCCATGGCCAAAAGTCCTGGAGGAGCAATGCCGTGGTCAAGGAACACTGGCACGGATCCATTTGAGTCCCACACGGATCAGTTATCCCAGGGAGGGATTTTGGCTGCTGTGGGATAACAGGACCTACCTGTGGTCGGTGTTGGTGGTGCTGAAGTCTCAGTGTGAGGTGGCAGCAGCTGGAGCGTGGCGGGCACCTCCCTGTCCTGTGGGAGAGCACAAGGGACATCAGGACACCCCGGCATGGATGACAACACCCAGCCCAGCTGTAGCCTCCTGAAAAAAGCCCTGGACCCACATGGCTGGGGAAATCCATCCCAAGCCCACCTCCCCCTGCTCTCAGCAATTCCACTGCTCTTTATCCATTTTGGAGCAGCTGGGAGCTGCCAGAGGTTTTTGCACCCTGGGGGATTGGGGAACACGGGCAGGTGGCTCCCCTGTGGAGGGATGAGGATGAGACCCCCAATTCCCTGCTCTCCTGTTTGAAGCCATGCAAGCAGCTGGAGGATTTCCTAGAAGATATTTCCTTCATGGATAGAGCAGGAAACCTGTCTTTGCCAAAAAAGGTGGCAGTTCACGGCCTCCCCCACTGAACAGCCTCTCCAGAAGATCCCAGGAGTTTTTCCTCACAGGATAACTTCTGGCAGCACTCAGACACCCACAGCACACCCTCCTCCTGCCCCACCATGAGCACATCCCCTCACACTTCCATACCTGGCTGCTCAGTCCCGGCGCTGCCGTGGGAGATGCACACGGAGCCAGCCGGATGCTGATGGACAAGCAGGAAAATCAGGATTATTCCTGCTCCTTCTTCCCCTCCTTGCTCATTTTCTACGCCGGCTGCCCAATTATCTGCCAGGCCAGCTCTGCCCCGCGGTGCCTTTCTGCAGTGGAATGGAAGGAAGCCTGAAAAATCAGAGCTGCCTCCAACGGCACTGAGATGCCAAGGAAAACCACGGCAAGGACAAGTCTCTGGGCTCATCAGGATGGGGGAAAATGGGCTTTGGGCTAATGTTGGCTGCTTCAAGGTGTCCTGGAGTGTGGCTCCAGCTTTTCTTGGGTGGTTTATGCTTTGGGGAATGCCTGTCCTCCTGAATCCCTGCACAACATCCTTCCCAGGCAGGGGCTGGTGCTGCTGGGTCAGAGCAGAGGTGACCTCGGAGTTCAAACCCCTCGTTCACTCCTTGAAGGAGTGTTTCTATTGCCAAGGAGCTTGGGTAGGCATGAAAATGAAAAATGGGAGAAAAATAACCAGCTCCTGCCCCAAAAGCAGCATGTCAGCCTGCATTCAGCAAAAAAACAATGCAATGACTGCAAAGCAACAGCTTTGAAGCAAAAGTGCTACAGGGCGTTGTTATTTTCTTGGCATCAGCTCCAAAATATCCTCAGCCACAGACAAGAGAGCTCTCAGGGCAGGTTTTATCCCAGCTTTTATCATCCCCTGCCCTCCTCTTCCTCCTGCAGGGATGTAGGTGCTGCCACGTTTCCTAAAGCATCTCAGCTGAAAAAAGCTGAAGTCTGTCCAAATTTATCTCAGTCTGACAGAACAGTGAATATTTAGTTATATAAAAACCCTATTTCTGACATTTCTGGAAGCAGTCCAGGAGCAGGCCTGCTCCTTTACTTGGGTGTACCTTCCTGCCTGGGACACCTAGGTGGGAAAATGTTCCTCCAGGAGGAGCATCTTTAATCACAGACAGACTCTGGGCTGGAAGGCTCCTGTATCCTCACTTTTCCAGTCTGATCCCCCAATCCCAGCCCCACATGGAGCACTGGGAGCAGATGTTTGCAGTTGTGGAGAACCTCAGCATGGTCCTTGCCTGACCCAGGGATGTGGGAATGGAATACCCCAATGAGCACCAAACCCACAGAGCCAGAGAGGCATTTATGGCTGCAAACTCAATTAACAAAACAGACATCCCCTTTTTGAGGGTGCAGGAATTAAACTCACTTCAACAAGTGCCATCATACCCACCCAGCTTTGGGATTCCATGCACGGCACGGCCCCTCCGAAACACCAAACCTGGAGAGGGGCACCCAAAATGACTCTCTGGAGATGCTCCACAGCTGTGCCACCTGCCTGGGGACCAGCCTGGCTCCACCACTCCGTTTCCCACTGCCATCCCATCATCCCGATGGCCATCCTGTCACCTCGCGTTAGCTCTGGCATTCCAGGCGTTCTCCATCTGCTCCGTCACACACAGCAGCTACAGCAGGGCTCCCCACCAGGCTGGGACATTTCAGGCTTCCCCCTCTCTCCCCTTCACCAGGGAAGGGGGACACAAACCATCCGAAGGGTTGGTTGTTCCCGTTTCCCCAGAGCTGCCGCGGCTCCCGTTGCGCGCTGCGCTCACCTGTCCCGCAGGGATGAGCCGAGGCCGGGCTGGGGGCGCGGGCAGGAGGGATGGGCAGGAGCAGCTGGGCACTTCCATCTGGTGACAGCGCCGCAGGTGCCACGCGGTGGCCGCAGAGCCCCGGAGTGAGGCGGGCGCCGTGTCCTGCGCCTGCTGCTCCGCGACTCCAGCGCGTTCCCGCTGCCGTCCCTGCCATCTAGAGGGGACCTTTTCCCACTGCAAGCGCGTCCCTCAAATTGTAAATCCCACGATTCAGAAGGAAAAATCATCAGAGCCCAATAATCAGAGCCCATCGCTTGATGGCACAGGAAAAGCCTGCGTGGTTCACATCATGAATCCACACAGGATTCTCCTCCTTGTTTAGCCAATTTCAGAACCAAGCAGTGGGAAACCCACGACAGGAAGCAATATTTTCTAGGAAATCTAGGAAAAATGTATCAAATCAGTCCAAGAAAGGTAAATGAGCAAAATAATCATCAAAACATGGCTGTGAATGCAAGGCACTAAAAGGGTGGCCCAAGGGACGTTTCTGCTTGTTGTCCATAAGGTGGATGGAGGTTTGGAGATCTGGACCAAGAGGTACTGCAGAGCAGCTGGATGAACTGGAGGGATGGGATGTGAAGAGGATGAAACCCAAAGATGGAGTGTTTAGGTGCAAACTTCCTCTGGTAAGATGGGGTTTGGGTGAGAAAATATCCCAGCCTGGCACTGCAGGGCCCAGCCGCTCGTGGGCTGTGTGGTCTGGGGGGAAAGCAGCTGAAGTCACCCCCTGAGGGACAGGAGCTCTGACAGACTGGTCATCCCATGGAATGGAATCACACAAGGGTTTGGGTTGGAAGGCACATCAAAGCCCAACTTTTTCCAATCCCCTGCCATGGCCCAAGTGAGCACCCCCAGCTCTCCCAGCTTGTCCCCACGGTTTTCACAGTGTGAGAAATCAACCCAAGGACATTCAGGGTATGTCCTGCTGGAGGGACCGAAGGGCTTGGAAGTTTCATGAAAACATCAATGTTGAAGCTGAAGAAAACTTGGGAAATGAAGTGCAAAGCTCTCTAGGTGTCAGAACAGAGACCTGTACAAGCAACAGTTACTGGATGCAGAGGACTCCCCCCAGGAAAAGGGATTTATTGCTGCCTTCAAGCCCAACAGCTTCTGTACAGCCTTCCAGAAGGGCTCAGCCCTTTGGCAGCTCCCAAAGAACCCAGAGGTACAAACCTGGGGGAGCAGGTGCTGAGCATGCAGTGAACAGAAGCACAAGCATGAGCAGGTTTCCTTTTCTTTCCTTTTAATATAAACATCCTAGGGTGAGTTGGGGGTAGGAGCAGCCTAAAGGGAATGTCTTGTGGAATAAAACGCTGCGACGTGCTTCGGGAATGATGTGCAAAATTGAAACGCCCAAGCAGGGCCAGCTCAGGACTTCCTGGATTCTTCGGTCTTCTTGATTTCCTGCAAGGAGATCAGGGAAGAGACTGAGAATCTGCCACTCTTTGGGAAACAGCTCTTGATTTCACAGTGTGGGAGACCAGGAGTGACCAACAACTCAGATCAGGACCAAGCCCTGAGCTCACCTTTAGGGACAAGACAAGGTTTGACTCAGAAGCTCCAGAAACAGGAATCCCCTTCTCTGCTATACAGAGATGAAAGTCTATTTTATCCCAACTCAGGATTGTGTTGGATTCATTTCCCACCCTCAGGCCACTGATCCATCATCACTTGTACTCAATCTGTCCCTCAGCAGCTCAAAGCAGACCGAGTGTGGGATGAGGTGACATTTCTGTGTCTGCCTGAGAACAGACCCTCACCTATCTGGCCCAGGAATGAGGTGGGGCTCAAAAATCCCCAAGGACTCACCTCCAGCAGCAGCTCCTTCAATTCAGAATAGGCCTTTTCTAAATCATCATTGATGATGACCAGGTCAAACAGCCCAGGCTCTTTACCTGGGGAAGGAGATGAGGACAGAGTTAGAGGACAATTTTTCTTCCCTGTGCCAGCTCTCATGCATGAAGTCCCATGGCATTTTAATAAGACTTTTTAGTATTATTATTAGAACAGCTGCTGCTAATGAACTGCTCTGCCAACCTCCCCCAAGGAACTGCAGTGGGAAATGCAGCAGTGATCCAACTCAGCTCATGGCAAGCCCTGCCAGCGCTGCTGGAGAGCACAAATCAGATGTTGCCACCAAAACCAGCTCCCAAATCAGCCAGGCATTCCCCCCTCCCTGCACACACCACTCCAAGGACTCACTGAGCTCCAGGTCCACGCGGGCTGCAGTCAAACGCTTCTGTAAACTCTCCTCTGTCTCAGTCTTTCGGTCCCGTAGTCGTTTCTCCTAAACCCAGGGACAGAGACATTAAGGAAATGAGGGTTCTGAAAGCTGCAGGCACAATCCACCCCCACCCTCAGGCCGGTGCTGTCTGTGACCACAGGCACGTGAGAACACCCTGCAAAGCATGAGGGGCCTCACTTACAGCCCAGTGCAAACCAGTGGCCAAACTGGGCTTGAGATCTCCTACCCACAGTTCAGGGTCCCAGGTTTCTTTTACCTCCCTCTCACTTATTTATTTTTCCAGGTACTGCTGGAAATGAGATCTCTCTGCTGGGGTCTGGCATCTGGTGCTGCTGGCTTCCTCCTCCACAAACTCAACGAGAAACAGAGCCTGCCTGATGTACTGAGAGCAAGAGGGCAGAGTCAGGAGTTGTCCTCATGTGTCCTCATCCCTCTCTGAACCACGACAGTGATTCCACTGCTTGCAAGAGTCCCACTGCAATCACTTACATAGGGTAAGACCAGAGGGGCACAGAATTTAAGGTGCTGCACAGAACCAGCCTCCCTGGGTTTAATTTTAACTGTGGAGGCAAATCTCAGCACAGCATGAAGCACAATTAATGCATTTAAAGACTGGTGAAGTCCATAACCAAGGCGTGAAAAACATTGAGGAAGGACTCAAAAAACAAAATACAGGAAGATTTGTCCCTGAGAGCCAGCGGCTGGGGAGCTGGGCTGGGTGGAGCTATGCTTGGGAATGTCCTCCCCACCTAGAGCAGGGCCCTGCTGAGGGAAGGGGGAGCCGTGGCTGCTGATTACCTCTAACTGCTAACGGCAAAGCAAGGCGGGCGCTCACCAGGATCTCAATGGACGGCGGCTGCACCGAGATGTAGATGGGGTTCAGCTCCGTCTTCTTGATGTTCTTCACGCCCTGGATGTCGATGTCGAGGACACAGATCTGGTTCTGGGCCTGCACGGCCTGCACAGCTCCTTTACTGGGGACACAGCACACAGGGAAGGGGTCAGAGCCCAGCGGGGTTGGGGTGTCCCCTCCAGCAGCGGGGGAACCTCACAGGGCTCCCCAGACTGTGGCAGGAGAGGACAGAGCCTGCCCTGCTCTTGATAAAGAGTTTCTCCAAGTGTCACTGCTCTGGGTGCAGCAGGGAGCTGCTGTCCCCTGCTAGAGAGGCTGGCAAAGCCATGCTGGAAGGTGTGGGATGGATCATGTGTGACTATCCCACAGGATGGGTGGGATGTCCATGAACTCCTGCCTTGGCAGAGCTTCACCACCTGGAGGGAAGTTTCCTGCTCATGGCAGGAGGTTGGAACTCGATGATCTTAAAGGTCCCTTCCAACACAAACCATATGAGATTTTGTGACAAACATGGAAATAACCTTCACCAAAGAGCAAAATCACTGAGAACTCCCCTTCTCCAGAGACCCACTGAGTCCACATGCTCTCCTGAAGGACGTTGGATGGACATGGATGCTCCATCTGGGTCACAAGATGCACTTAATTCTCCACTTAATTTTTCAAGTGGTGGCTTTTGTATGCTGTAGAGACAATTTCTCTTCCTCAATATGTGGAATTGTCTCAAGATTATTATAATAATCATTTATTATAATTCACTGATGACTTAGGGAGCAGAAAGGATTGGTGAGAACTCCAACTCTTCTGCTAAGCATGAAGGACTCTGCATTTATCCCACATCTGGGAAGGAACATCCTCAGGGGCTTGAAGAGATTCTGTATTTATTTTCTGGCATCCCAGAATAGTCTGGATTGGGAAGGATCTTCAAGACCATCTAATTCCAGCTCCTGTGGCACAGGCAGGGACACCTGACCTACCTTGTCCCGTACATGTTCCCGGAGAACTCCGCGTGCTCGATAAATTCACCAGCATCAATGTCTTTCTGCATTTCCTCTCTGGACACAAAGTGATAATCTGGAGAAGGGAAAATGGGAAAAATGGGCAGAAATTAGCATTCTGAAGGTAAAGTTCATGGTCAAAATGACACCCATGGGTTTTTGGGGGAGAAGACACTAAAAATCTGTTTTAGACAAGGATTCACTTCCTACTTCCACACCAGTTGTCCAAACACCTGCTCAAAACTTTCTGGAGTTTTCTGTGTGGCCAGAAATGCTGCTCTACCCCATTTTTCATACCCTTTCCCATTCCTGGTGCAGTGGGAACATCTCCCCACTTGCCTAAGGTGTGGGACACATTACAGCAGGAATGGTAAGGCCTTTCATTTCAAAGGATTTTTAATTAAAGACCAGAATGGGACGAGAGAGAGGGAGATAAAAGGGAACATCAAAATCAAACTAACTAAAAAGGAATATTTCTCTATCTTCTGTTGAAATTCCTTCCTGTTAATTCAGGAAGAAAACTGACACTGGAAATTAAGAACAAACCTCATTTGGTTGTTTCTTAAATATGCAAATACATGAGAAAACAGCTGGGCACAAGCAATTAATACAGCTAAAACCATCTCATTAAGCAGCTGCACTTCCCAAAGCTGTGGCCATTGGAGATCTCCTCAGAACTACCTGGAATTTTGGAAAATCAAATCACCCAAGTTCAGAGCACAGTACCTAAAATGAGAGCCCAACTTTGAAAACCTGAGTTATTTGGAGAGTCCAGTGAGACAGACCTGACTGCAACAGGCTCACCTTTGCCATTCACTTCTCCAGGTCTCGGCTGCCTTGTGGTATCTGCAGGGAAAAAAAGGAAAAAAAAAAAAGAACAAACAGCCTTGTAAATTCTGCACATCACCCACGGGTGTTGCAGGATCAAAGAAATTCCAAGGTCTAAGTGGCACACGGATCTCTAGGAAAAAAATCTCTACCAAGAGCCAATTTGGGAGGAAATGAGGTTTAGTTTGGAGTGAGATGAGAGATGCAGTTGAATAAGGAACAATAGGATGTTACACACACACAAAATGGATAATTTTTTTTTCTCCTCCCATAGCATTAGATATTTAAACATCCAGTATTTTGTTCTTTCATGGTGGAATGAATCCAGATCTCAAAGCACAGATTTCACTTGCAATACACAAAGTGTTGGGACATTAAAATACATTTTAGAAATGGACCTAAAAACACCTTACAAAGCTCCATGGAAAAAATCAAATGGCGTCTGAAACAGAAATGTGGGGGGATTTTGTTACTTTCACAGTCAAGAACCACTCAGAAGAATCTTGTTTCCTCTCTGAGTTGTGTTTAGAGATGAGGGGAGTCACTAAACCTGGAAAGGTGCTACTCCAGACAAAGCTTAGACTCAGCACTCAACACCAGGAGTAAAAGGTGCCCTGAATTATTTAAACATCCCCAAGAGCCCACAGGCAGACTGGGACACAGGCAAACCATAAAAAGCCATTATTTGGGGTATAAATAGAGGGAGGCTCTGAGCTGGCACTGCTGAGCTCCTCAGCCCAGCCCTGGATACTCACGTGAGACGCTGAAGCCGAAGATGTTCTCATAATCTTTGAGCAATTTCTTTAACAAAGTGCTTTTCCCTGCACCTGATGGGCCACTCAGAACCACTGGCCTTGGTCCCTGCATGACTGGGGAGAGACAGAAAAATGTGTCTGGTGAGAAACACCCATGGAAACACAACTGTGGAATCCCAGGAGTGCTCAGCCCCTCAAAACAGCACCAATCCTTTACCCTTGGGTACAAATGTCTGCAGGAAAATCTGAAATGATGCAAAATCACAAGCCTACAGCTGATAAAAAGTACTGGGAGTGCAGAAACATTTCTCAAGAGACTGAGGTTAAACTCATAGGATGTAAGCCAAAGAAGGAAGAAACTGGGATGGCTGAAGCCAGCTGTTTTCCATCACACTGGGACCAAAATCCCAAGGAAAACTCTCTCTAAAAGGAATAAAATCCTATTTGTGCCTGGTGGCATTTGGAATCATGGGACAGAGGAAGAGTCCCAGCCCATTCCCTCTCACAGGGGGAAAGGAGCTTCAAGGAGAGTTTGCAGATAAAACTTTGCATCAGCAACCCCCAAACCCTTGCAACAGCATCTGAACTCGGGTGCAATCACTGCCAGGAACATGCCCAGGTGTTCATTCCCACATTTCCTGAAGCACCAACTCCATCTGCAGGTGTTTCATGGCAAGAAAGAGAGATCCAGAGATCAGTTCCTGGCACAGGTTTAAAAAAGGCAGCCTGGGGCCACACAACTTGCTGCAGTTGTTTCTTCAGCCAGAAAGGAAAAAAAAAATTAAAAAAAAAAAAAGAAAAAAAAAAAGTGGTGTCATGTTCCTGTGCCTCTGGAGAGAAGAAAGGTTAAATATCCACATGAGAAAAAGAAGAAATGCTGTGTAAAGGTGTGGGGCTACCACGGGGACCCTCATCCATCAGCAACTTCCAAACCAGAAGTGATGGTGAGAGCGGAACAAATCAAACAAGTTCTTCCTATTTAGAAAGTTACTTTCAGCAAGCAATAAAATCATTTCCTCAGTCTCCCGGGCTGGGTGTGGCCTGGGAGCCACCAGCCAAGAGGCAGCTAATGCCTTTCCATTTTAAATTAGCTCATAGCAATGTCACCCTGACCTTACACATCACTTTTCAAACAGCCCTAAGCCAAATGCTGTCTCACCGAGCGGCCGCGGGCTAATCCCGCCGGGCTGCCTCTCCCTGACCCCGCCTGCGGGAGCGGGACCCGTCCTCAGCCCTCAATCCCTCCTCCCTCGGGCAGCACGACAGCCCGACAATTACACAACTTTTCCCTCTGCTCCCCGAGGATCCTTGTCTGACCGCAGCTCATCCCAGGCTGCGCCAAGGGACGGGCTTTAATGCACAGGCTGAGGAGGTGCCAACAGCGTGGGCGGTGAAAACACCCACGATCCATAATCATCCGTAAGGAAATTCCTTTATTCTTTTTTTGTTGTTGTTGTTGTTCTTTTTTGCTTCGTGCCCTCCGAAGTGCTGCAGCCTTAGAGATCCAAGAGATGAAATCTTGGGAGGACCAATCTCATCACCACAGTGCCAGATTAGGCTCCATCATCCCAAAACCAGAAGGCTGAACAAACTAGGAAGTCCTCTGGGAGCTTTCCTACCATTCCCTTGGTCCTCAAACTTCTGTAATTTCCAAAAACACAGGTTTTGCCCAAATGTACAATACCAGAAGAAAGCACCAGGGAAATGCTACTCAGTGCTTGCAGCAAGGGAGCAGAGAAGTTACCCAAAGCACTTCTTTCTCTCCGTCCCTCACAGCTCTTCTCTCCCACGTAATTCCATCAGGTGAGCTCTAAGCATTCCCTGGAAAACACTCCACACAAATTCCCCACCCTTCAGACATCCCAATGTGTTTCACAACACATCTGCCCCCAAACAATGCTGCTCCATCACACACTAGCTTCCACAAGCACCCCAAAAACCCCACAAGTGACACTGGGGTGCCAGCATGGATTTCCAGGTGTTCCAGGCTCCCTTCCAGGACCCAGCTGTGCCAACAAGAACCGTGCTGGATGCACAAATCGCAGCCCCAGATCCCAGCCAGAAGGAAAAGAGCTTTCCCCTCATCTCCCTCACAATTTCATCTGCCCCTAGCAAAGACCAGCAGAAATTTAAAGCTGCCCAAATCACTTCCAATCATTCCGTTCAACCCCAGACAAACTGGGAAGGGGGCAGAGGAACGGGCTGGGAGCAGGCTCCAACATATCCTTACCTCTTCCTTGTGCTCCCTTCCAGCCAAGGAAAGCAGTGGCAGCAGCACAGGCTCCTGGGGACAGAGCTGGGCTATTTGTGAGCTCCTAAAGCCTTAATTAACAAGCTGCAATTTGAAGGTGGCCAATGAGAACAACCCTGCTGAGCTTTAATCCCCCCCTGGTTCCTCCTCCACTCCCTGCTCTCCTGGCTGGCAAAGCTGCAGCCAACAGCCCCAAAAGGCTGAGGGGTGCCAGCCCTTGCTGGGCTGGGATTATGGAAAACAGCAAAGCTGTTTCTGTCCCTGCAGTCACGAGGATTTTGTCTGTGTAGAATCCTGGAATGGTTTGGAAGGGACCTTCCAGAACATCTAATTGCACACCCCTGCCATGGGCAAGGACAATTTCCACTAGGCCAGCCTGCTCCAAGCCCCATCCAACCCGGAACACTTCCAGGCACTTTCCTTCTGCAGGAGCACTGCTCTTCCTTTGGACCAAATCCACACAGCTTCACGACCACAAAGAAGACAGGAAAACGCCTTCTCCTGCTCACAGATCAAACCACTCCCACAGTAGGACCCCCTCCTCCACTTCACTCCCTTTTCCTTCCCCAAAATACTCATAACTAAGAGAAAAGACACCTGGGCTGTGATCACGCCTCACTTCTTTCAAAACAGCTAAAAATAAACCTAAAGACTTGCAGGTGTTTCCTGCTGCCTCCCTGGTGAATCCCTTCTCTTGCTGCAGATCTGCAGGGGAAAACTGAGAGGGAACAAAAGGCATTTCCACTCCCATGGAATCCCATCCTGGGGCTGGGGCCTCACAGGAGCAAAGATGGCAAACTGGGAATTTCACAGAATTCCAGAATGGTTTGGTTGGAAGTGACCTTAGAGCTCATCTTGTTCCACCCCTGCCATGAGCAGGGACACCTCCCACTGTCCCAGGTGCTCCAAGCCCTGTCCAGCCTGGCCTGGGACACTGCCAGGGATGGAGCAGCCACAACTCCCAGGGCAATCCCTCATTCCCTGCTCCCCCATCCCTGCCAAACACCACAGGTAAAGCGACAAGAACCCCCAAACCCCCAGATCTGGTGGATATGGGGCTGTTTTCTGTCTCCTGTTTGGTTCCAGGAATGCACTGTGCATCACATTTCCAAGCTGGCTGCAGCAGGAATGTCACAAAGATGTATTTATTTTAGGCAGAAGCTCAATTTTTTTATTCCCCCTTTTGTTAGATTTTGGCATTTTCAGAGCAGCCAATCTGCAAATATCCAGCACAGAGGGTTTCCTAAAAATGGGTTGGGATCCAGCCTAATCCACCAAAACCACTGCAGAACTGATCAGCAAGAGAACAGCCCAACTAATTAACAATATTAATTATCTCCCACACCTGGGCCTGAGGACAAACAGACACATAAACCCCTCTGGGCTGCAAAAAGACTGAGGTGGTCACAGGAGGTTGTCCCCAAGGCAAGGAATAGTTCCTGCTCTGCTCGTGCTGCTAAATTCACCTGGATTTTACCTCACAGGTGGCAACATAACCAGGGAAGCAAAGGACAGACATCACAAGAGTTAAACAAATTAAAACTGATTAGCAGAGAGGCTTTACAGGGAAGGCAAAGCCACCTTATGAAGAAGAAAAGAAGATTAAAGCATGGTTTCCCTGGAGCCTTGAGAAAGGTCTCCTGGATAAGGATTATAATTCCACCCCTATTTTTAGCAGGTTTGTTATAAAGGTGCCACCCCCACCTTTGTAAGATTTGGGACAGGTTCCAAGAAGGGAGAGACAGATAATTCCCTGCTGTGACAGACAAGGAATTATCTGCAGGGAGGTGCCAACCTTCCCGTGATTCCATGAGGAGCAGAGCATCCCACAGCAGCACAGAGCTGGAGCTCAGCCACCTTTTTCCTGGAAATAATTACCTACAAAGCACTAATTAGCCTCTCCACTGGCTGCAGCCCTGGCTTGCAGGGAGTGGTGATGCTGCAGACAGAACACAAACCACTTGCTCCAGGTCACTGCAGAAATCAGGGAGGTCCAAGCCCATTATTCCCAGACCATGTCCTCCTGTAAACCAGGGCAGCTGAACCCACCAGGAGGATAAAACCAGTTTACCCACCTGGGAAAACCTCTAGAGAGGTAAAGCTCACACAGCTGTGGTTTTACCATCCACTTCCCCACACGTGTTTGTTTCAGGATTCCTGAGGGATGCTTATCCCTAAAGCCCTCTTACCTCACCCTACCCCACGGACTCCACAAGCACATCCCTGTCTGGTTGATCTAACCAGGGACACCTCAGAGCCACCCTGGAGCAGCCATGGGGACCCGGTGTGGATGTTGGGAAGGGCACACAGCCAGCCCGGGGACAGCCCCGTGGGGCTGTGACCTGTCCCACCCCCTCAGCCATCCCACATGGATAACACAGATCAGGGGGAGCTCAGCCTCCCCGGGGTGTGGGGGATCAGCACCCCCAGGTCGGTACCTCAGTGTCCTGGCATCCCCAGCTGAGAGACTGAGGATCCCCATGGGGCACTCAGCAGCTTGGGACCCCTCAGAGGGGCTGAGGGCCATCAGTCCAGGACCCTGTGAGCAGCTGAGCATCCTGGGGCTGGCTGGGCACCCTCGGCCCAAGCCTTCGTGAGGGGCTGAGCACCCCCAGGCCAGCCAGGACTCCTCCATGCAGAGCCCCCAGGAGGGGCTGAGCACCCCAGGCCAGCCAGGACTCCTCCATGCAGAGCCCCCAGGAGGGGCTGAGCACCCCAGGCCAGCCAGGACTCCTCCATGCAGAGCCCCCAGGAGGGGCTGAGCACCCAAGGCCAGCCAGGACTCCATGCAGAGCCCCCCAGGAGGGGCTGAGCACCCCGGGACCCCTCAGCAGAGGAGCCCCGTGAGGAGCTCGGCACCCCAGGGCAGGTTGGGCCCCCTCAGCCAAGGGCCCTTGTGAGGGGCTGAGAACCCCAGAGCCGGCCAGGACTCCTCATTCCAAGCCCCCGTGAGGGGCTGAACGCCCCGAGGCCACTCAGCCGAGGACCCCTGGCAGTGACGGAGCTCCTCGGGCTGGTTAGACCCCCTCTGTCCACGGCCCCTGTGAGGGTCTCGGCGCCCCGTGGCCGGCCGTGTCCCTCAGCCTGCGGTCCCCGACAGGATGCGAGCCCCGGCCCCATCCCCGCTCACCCGCCCGGGCGATCCCCGCCCCGCGCATCCGCCCGAGGATCATGAGGGGATGGGGGGGCGGTCCCGGCAGCCCCCGCGCGCGCCCGCCGCCACCGCCGCGCGCCTGACGTCACCGCGGGGGCGGGGCTCTGGGGGGAGGTTGCGCGCCGTCACGTGAGTGCGGGGCGGCGGGACGGACCACGCGGCG